>OZ026616.1:70007067-70214567 GCA_964020975.1 Hermodice carunculata
GGGTACGACAAGGATGTACACTCAATCAATATTTATATCAATGACCTCCCACGTCTATTCCCTTTCGAATGCTGTCCAGTAACATAATACAATAAAACTTTTAATTGCCTCATATACACTGATGATTTGAGTTTTGTATCTGAAACTGGGTCTGGTCTCCAAAACAGTCTGTATAAACTCAATGAATATTGTAAAATGTGCAGTCAAACAGTTAATATACAAATTCAAAAAAGTTATAATCTTTAACAAAGCTGTTAGAAGATGACAAATAAGCTTTCATTTGGGCGATGAAATATTGAAAATTACATTAAGATATTGGGCCTAGAAATTAAGCTTGATGGTTTATTTAATGAGGCCACAAAGGCACTAAAAGACAAAGCATTGACAGCCTTGTCACGCTTAAAGAGACTGGTTTTTAATACAGATATAAGAATACCAATATTTTTGAATTTATTTCACAAGTTGATAACATCAATTCTTACGCATTCGTGCGAAACCTGGGTACCTTACGGGATACCCATTAATAAATGTGTCCTAATTGACGATTTTCAAAATTATCTCAATTTCCACTTTGAAAAGGTGCATTTAAACTTAACGCTTTCCCCTGCAATAAAATAAAAAGTCAACCAGTTTTGCGATACGTAGTGAACTTTGAGAATACCTTTTATTATTCAAAATTTTAACCCAAGTGTGTAAGAATTGGGTTCGTATTGTAAACATAAAACCAGACCCTCTTCTATATCATTGTTTTGTTTGTCGTCAATTATTTTGGTAATAGAAAATGAAATGGTCAATGTCTTTGAGAGATACATAACAATTATCTGGATTTGCAAAGATGATTGCAAATATCGATTCGCTCACAGACGACTTACCGACTAAAATATTTACAGAAAGGGTTTACACAACCTGAAAATAGAAACTGGAAGACATATTAGGCCGCAAAAATATCATTAAAGGAAATATTATGTAGAACTTTTAATGTTATTGAGGACGAATTTCATTTTTTACAACTCGCAGATATTTTTAAAATAAAAGAAAAGGTGTTTATAGTACACTTGACGTTTTCCCTTTCTTCTTAATATGGACCATACTGAAAAATTCACATTTATCATAAAATTAAGAGATTATGAAAAATAGCTACAGAACACGCATTTTCTTGAAAATAATATAGAAAGGAGATACCTGTTGATATTTTTTACACTTCTGTCACTGCTATTTGTGATTTTACCTATTTGAGTGTGTGTGTCTGTTAGTTTGTACTGTAATTATTGTCCATGCATGTTGACATGCAAGTTGTCTTGTTAACAAAATGTCATGTCTGTATTTTTGATGCAGTTAATTATAAATTTCATACTTGCATGTACGCACACACACACACATATATATACATGTATATATATATGTATATATATATGTATATATATGCATGTATACCTGTATCTATACATATATACATACATACATACCTAAACGCATGTACGTATGTATGTATGTATGTATGTATGTATGTATGTATGTATGTATGTATGTATGTCATGTATATTAAAAGATATGTTGTAACTGCCTGTATCGTGGTCAGCAGTGTGACCAGCCACGCTGCTTTTTGTCGTGATATTGTTGGGCGGCGGGATTCAAGTTTTATGTCTCCTAAGCTGTATTGACTCAGATAACAGACCATTTGTTGAGACAGAACTCAGAGTTCACAAAGGTTTATTTGACATAAAATAGGATGTATGTACACAAGCTATCAAAGTTGCATAATGTTGTGTCTGGAAGGTACAAAAGAGTCGTGCGCATTACGGGGAGGGGGGACGAGAATCCATGATAACCGCTCTTAACGATACGAACCTCGGCTGTCACTGGGGCCCCTTAACTGATGCTGAAAACATGTTAGTAAAGTATTCTGACAACCAGTTTGTGTGTATTTGAAATTTAGCTTCACAGCTTTTACTTCTAAGAGGTCTTAAACTTTCAAGAGTTTCAAAGTTTTAAAAAGTGGCTATATATGTGGGTTTTATTTTGTAAGGCAGATGAAGAACTGATTCTAGGAATTTGGTAATTTTTTCACATGAGTAGCTCCAAGCCAGGCTGGAGTAATTTAAATGTGGCTAAAACAATGTGTTATACATGAGAAGTAGAACATTTTCGGTTTATATTTAAGATTCCTTTTTTGACACCACAGCATAGACTGATGACAGAATGGTCACCGTAACAGTGGCATCAGTGTTACGTCTGACATGAGTGTAAACAGCAAATCCTAGTGATGTACATACGTTATTGACCATGGCCTGTTGTATGGCTGATATATCACAAGTATGTACAAGTTTGCCATTGTCTCTCCGAATTTGCATTATTTTTATTTCACTGATAGGGCCACATAGATATTGCTCAGAGATTCCAGCTTTAGTGGCAGCTTAGTGATTAACTCTGGCAACTTTATAAAGGGCAAATCTAGGATGTGAAGTTGGAATGGCACATCTATGTATAATAGATAGATAGTCAACATTTAACCCTAATAAAATAAATTACTTTTGTTTATGGTTCACTGAATGTGCCTGCAGCATTAACCTCTAAATTGAAGCTTGAATGACAATTCTACCTGCAACAAGTTTGAAGATATTCAACATTTTAACTTCTGAAGTGTTCCTATCAAATATAAATTAAAATTCTACAACTCTTGCTTGTGGTTCATTGGATATGCCTACAGCACAGACTTATACACTGAAGTCGGACCGGCACCTCTACCTATAACAGTTCTGAAGATATTCAAGATTTAAATTTTGAAGTGGTTCCAATTTGCATAATTCTCAAAGCTGTCACTCCTCTTTATAAAAAGACCTGACATTATGTTTGGAGGTATAATCAGGCCAAGTTTGGGAACTCGTTGTCTATCAACCTTCCCATGCCCTGAAGTGACCTTTTCAGCCACCAGATGTCATCAGCTACCGGACCAGACTAGTGAGCTGTCTGGCCAGCTTTCAACGCACTGAAATGAAATTTTTGGCCACTAGATGTCACAAGGTACTGGACCAGACCAGTGTGTTGTCTGGTCAGTTTAAGATTTTAACCTCTAAAGTGCCCCTAATTAACATGAATAAAAATTCTACAACTTTTTGTTTGTGGTTCATTGGGTGTGCATACAACACAAACCTATATACTATAGTGGAAGTGGCACCTCTACCTATAATAGTTTTGAAGATATTCAGGATTTAAATTTTCAAGTGGCATCAATTTGCACAATTCTCAAAGCTGTTACTCCTCTTTATAACAAGACCTGACTTTATGTAAGGAGGTATAATCAGGCCAAACTTGTAGCTTGATAACCTTCCATAGCTTGAACTGAATTTTTGAGCCACCAGATGTCACCAACTACCGGACAGGACCAGTGAGTCGCTGGCCAGCTTTCCACACCCTGAACTGAACTTGGTTGCAATCAGATGTCCCCAGCTACTAGGCCCATTTTGTGGCTTTTGAAGATTCAAATGGCCACAATTTGTACAAATTTTCAAAATGCATGCACGTATGCATGCATACATACATACATGACATGTATAAACAATAAGCGTTCATGACATGGCTGCTTGACATACATATATACTAGACATGTAAGTACATGACAGACCATTACATGGGGCCAAAGAAATGCACACATTCATGTGGTCACCTCATGCATTTCTTTTGCCCCTATTTCTGATAATCCACCAACACTTTAATAAATTCACTCCGCACACTGACCGATCTTAGTACTGCTACAATGCCCTTTATCATGTTTGTTAAATATTTACAGATAAAGGTCTGTATATCTGTTAAATTGTTCCTTTCTGTTTTTCAGTGGCTTTAAAAATGTTTTCGTCAAAAAAATTCTACTCGAAAGCAAATTTTACGCAGCAAGCAATACCTAGCATATGAAAAGAAGGGTATACAAAAATTAGTGGAAACATACATTCTGAATTTCAGTTTAAAGATCTATAACTGGTTCACGGAGACATGCACAAATGATTCCAGTAATCAATATACTTAAACAAAAAGTGCTACAAATTATACATTTCTGAAAAGGTAAAAATTCAACGATTTGTTTTCTGACACCTTCATATATTTCATATGTCCGTGTTTATGGAGCAATCATTTTTATTTATACTCATGAAAACATCACCAGGAGCATGAAGAAAAAGGTTGGTAAAAATTATTAGAAAGCTGATTTTTTTCAGGAAATGTGCAGAAACCCACCAAGAAGCCAACCATGTATATTTTACCAAGCTCACCCTTGTGGCAACTTCAGAATTCAAGATGGCCGGCAGATCAGTCAAAAATGAAGGGGAAAAAAATACCCAAATCACCTAAAAAGGCTGCGCAGAAACATGTAAACAGTCGTTGTTTTCACATTAAATTTTTCTAGTCGATCAAATGTGATAGACTTATTAACTCTTTGGTAGTTTTCCAACTTTGGAACAAAGTGCATGTAAAAAGTGCAAGTGTTGTTTTAGACCATCAAACGCTTCCTGAATGTCAGCCGATGCAGTATATCTGTTTACCACAGTTGGGAATATTACACAGATCTGTCATTGTACCAGCACGCAAGAACGCCAACAAAGAGAAAACTGCCAAAAAGATAGTTCACTCAACTGTATTTTCAACAAATTGAAATATTATGGAATGAAACAACTATAACACAAACCCCAAGAATATATCAGATATGCTGTCAGAACCAACCTGAGGCCAAAAGTGTATTTAGGTATGTAAGTATAAACTGGTTGTTAAGTATAAACTGGATACAACCAATGTATCAATAAATGCTGAAAGCAAACAGGGGCGTGGCCTAGTCAGAATCGCGGGACCCGGAAGCAACCCACGCTGCTATCAATAAGGTCCAGTAAAGATTCAAATCCGAATACACACCCAGAATAAAAGACATAAACCACGATTATAATAATAATATTACTGTGGCTCCCCGCTAATGCGCCGCGGTCCTGTGTGACACAGGTGGCCTAGGAAAAACCAGAGCTATGCCGGGGGGGGGGGGGGGGGGGGGGAAGAGGGAAGGCATGAATGTCTCGCCAGCATTGTAATTGTATGGGTGAGGATTATTTTTGTGCAGTGGTGCCTGTATTGGTAGAATAACATGCAACAGCTGCTTTCATGATTCTAAGTCCTGTATCCATTTCCTTCTGACCTGCCTCTCCATGATTTAACAGAAACTGGACAGAAGCTTTGTTGCAGTGCAACTCTAGGGAAGTTGTCGCTTTTTCCAGAATATCTTTGACTTCCTCCATTTCTGCAAATAACTTCACATTAAACTATGATCACAAAGACTTTATTAACTTTTGATTTCATCATCAGTTTAAATTACAGCCATCAATAATTTTGCATCTGGAATAAAAAAAAACACCACTACAAAAAGCTCAATGAACAGCTCACAAGAAAGATAGCAAAATGACCCTGAAAATGAGATTTAGATCATCAAAAAATAAAGAAAGGAAGAGACTGTTGTAAGGCTTGAAGAAGTATAACAGGAATTACTTATGATCAGTGGCTAATGAGATAGTTTTTAAGTAAAGAAACTAATATTTTTGTATAGATTGTAATTAGAAGGTTGCAGCTTATATGTATGTGGAACAATATACCACAATATTTATGTGCCCAAACATGATAGTTGAAAGCTTCTGCCATTTTCATCAACATATTTGCATGTTTTGGGCAAAAAGGTATGCTAAATTATATAGATTATATCATATTAAGTAAATCTTTAGGCACCCACACTTGCAAGACATATCATAAGTGGATAAGTGACAGAAAGATAAAAGTGCCAGTATATACACCTGTACAACCCACAGGTAATTTGACACCTTAACGGCAGTAATTTCTCATCTTATTTAGATTAACTATTCAATGTATTTTGTTGCTACATGAAAGCAGATATAATAAAATACAGAAAGGTTATCACTGTGTTCTGCCATGTCATATATAATGCAATGCCAAACTCTTTATTCAATACCCAGACCCAGACATCACATGTATTGTATGAGCAATGAAGTGTCACATCAATAGTACATAATATAAGTTTCTGGAAGTTTTTCTCCAATGCTCAATCATGCACGAAGTAATCAATGAAGTGTGACAGTGATGATTACAATGAATCATCCACCCAAGCATGAAAGCCTTTCCTAGTCTAGTTAGTGAAATAATGCCACTCAGAAGTTTTTCTCCAATGCTCAATCAAGCATAAAGTAATCAGTGAAGTGTGACAGTGATGACCCTCATCTCTAGGGATCATTACAATAAGTCATCCACCCAAATATGAAAGGCCTATGTAGTCTAGTTACTGAAATAATGCCACTCCGAAGTTTTTCTCCAATGCTCAATCAAGCATGAAGTAATCAACGAAGTGTGACAGTGATGACCCTCATCTCTAGGGATCATTACATTAAATCATGTACCCAAATATGAAAGGCCTATGTAGTCTACTTACTGAAATAATGCCACTCCGAAGTTTTTCTCCAATGCTCAATCATGCATGAAGTAATCAATGAAGTGTGACAGTGATGACCCTCGTCTCTAGGGATGATTACAATAAATCATCCACTCAAATATGAAAGGCCTATGTAGTCTAGTTACTGAAATAATGCCACTCCGAAGTTTTTCTCCAATGCTCAATCAAGCATGAAGTAATCAATGAAGTGTGACAGTTATGACCCTCGTCTCTGGGGATGATTACAATAAATCATCCACCCAAATATGAAAGGCCTGTGTAGTCTAGTTAGTGAAATAATGCCACTCCGAAGTTTTTCTCCAATGCTCAATCATGCATGAAGTAATCAATGAAGTGTGACAGTGATGACCCTCGTCTCCAGGGATGATTACATTAAATCATGTACCCAAATATGAAAGGCCTATGTAGTCTAGTTACTGAAATGATGCCACTCCGAAGTTTTTCTCCAATGCTCAATGAAGCATGAAATAATCAATGAAGTGTAACATTGATGGCCCACATCTCTAGTGATGATTACAATCAATCATCCACCCAAGTATGATAGCCTTATCTGATCTAGTTAGTGAAATAATGCCACTCCGAAGTTTTGGGTTGACAGACGGACGGACGGACTGACGGACGGACGGACGGACGTCCGGAAAGTGACTGCTTAGTCTCGGAAACAGCTAACGCTGGCGAGACAAAAAAAGGGGGGGGGGAAAGAAAAAAATAGATTAGATGGCGGAAACCATGGTTATCCTAATCAGCTCATGCTGCCATGTTTACCAGGACCAGAGCCGAGGCAAAGAGTCCACCACACACTGTCTCACGGCTGTGGTGGGTCCCTGGCCCTGGATATATCCCCCAACACTCATCGCTTGTAGCCCCCCCATGAAAAGACAGAAACACTTTCCCTCATACACCCTATCCGCGCCTCTAAGGCTCAGGCATTTCCCATGGGGGATCCCATGAGAGCCCTTATAAGGGCTACCACCATTCCCTCTCCTCCCTGCACTCTAAGATTCTAATTCACCCTGTTGCTATCAAGCCCTATCAGTTCATTTCTTTTCTCCCAGAACCCTGCCAGGTAGTTCTGTACAGTTTTAGTGCCTTTCCTGCCTCCCAGAAAGCCACCCTTCAAACCTAAAACCCATGCTACACGTTCCCTTTCCTGTAAACACTGAGCCTCTTCCAGACCCTTGTCATTATAGTCTTCCCTGTGCCACTTTCTGAAAAATTCTTCTCTTATCTCTCTATATGCATCACACAACAACAGCCAGTGATCCACTCTCTCATCTGCCTCTTGTCTACATACCTTACATTTACCATTACTACCTATTGTCCACTTCTGTTTTCTCTTTTCTAGATTGATCACTCCTGTCCTACTTTGAAAAAGAAGTCTGGATCCCTTCCCTCCACCCCAGCACACACTTTTCTTTGGTTTTTCTAGTACCTTGTACGCTTTTAATGTACTATTTCCCCCGACTCCTCTTTTCCAGTCTTCCTTCCAGCCCTCTGTAACAGTCCTACGTATATACACTTTACAGTTTTCAACCTCATCATATCCTTTCAATTCGTATCTCTCTGCCAACTTATTTATATCTTTGACCCATCTTGTTTGTTCCTTGACTACTTCATTGTAAACCTGGCTGCACCACCTGTCTTCATTTACTGATTGTAAATACCCCAGTACTTAAGCTTTGCTTTGGCAATTCTGTCTGTGATTTTATTCCATCCTAACTCTCCTAGGACTGCTTCTGTTGCTGCACATGGTGGTGCTCCCAGTATCAATTTCCCCATCTCATTCTGTGCTTTCTCAATTCCCTGGATATCTCCCTCACTTATTGAAATCACATCTAAGCCATATATCATCCCTGGTATTGCAACTCTATCCCATAATACCCTTGCTGTGTATGCTCTGTTGAACCTGTTCAGTGCAGTAGCTTTAATCATTCCTTTTGTACGGTATACTTTCTGTTTAATCTTCTCCACCTGATACCTGAACATGCCTTTACCTGTTTTTTTTATCTTAACACCTAAGTATTCATACTCACCAACCTTCCCAATTTCAATTAACTGTTCCATACCTTCTGGAATTTGGAACTGCCCAATTCTCCATTTTTTATTCCCATCTGGTTTCTTCCCAAGAGTCATTACTTTACTCTTAGCCTTACTAAATTCTAACCTCCATTTATTCCCATATTCCCCTGCTATGTTCAGCATTTCTTACAGTTCTTTCTGGGACTCTGTCATGAGTACAATGTAATCTGCAAAAAATAGACCTTGAATTTTCAGGTCACCTACCTTTATTCCCTTATTACACTCCATTAACTGATCCCCCAGCTCCTTAATATACAGGGCAAACAAAATTGGGGACAGCACACACCCCTGCTTTAGACCTATATCCAGGTGTGCATTGTCTACCTCTACCTTTCCCAATGAAAGTGTACAGTTTATATCTTTATACAATGCTTTCCGAATTTCTAGAAAGTTCCCACCAAATCCTAGTCCACTTAGTTTTTTTCCCACAGGGCATCTCTCCATACCCTGTCATAAGCTTTCCTCACATCTAAGAAACCCATGAAGACTTTCTTCCGCTTCTGCCTTGCCAATTCTAACACCTGGGTCAATGTGAAAATGTGATCACCTACCCTTCTGCCTGGTCTGAATCCATTCTGAATTTCTCCCAGAAGTCCAAGCCCTTCAACTATTCTACTTAGTCTCCTGTACATTATCCTACTGAATATTTTCCCCACATTTGATGAAATGGCAATACCCCTACACTGCTCCAATTGGCCTCCTGGGCCCTTCTTTGGAATGTATGAAATCCTGAGTTTATTCTCTTCCTTTAGTACTTGTCTTTTTTCTCAATAACCCTATTGAACAGCAACTGTAAGCTATCCTCAATTTCTTCTGGCCCTTTCTTTATGAATTCCGACAGTATGTCATCTGGTCCTGGCGCTTTGCGTAATCGCATCTGCTCAATTGTTATTTCAACTTCTATACTTCTGACTCTGCCACACATCTCTGGATCCTATTGATCCTGTGTGTATTCTGCTTGACACCCTGGTACTGTTCCCTGACACCAGCGCGGATTATTAGTTTCTTGCCAATGCTCCCTTAAAGCTTCCTGTTTTGCTTTGATATCTGTTCTTTTCCCTCTGTGTGTGATTTCCTGTGCTTTATTCTGTTTACGCCGATTAACCTGTTTCCAAAAGATGGTTGACCCTTCTCCTACATTCTCCATTATTTTCTGTCATTCTTTCATTATTACTGGCCTTCCTTTCTGCTTTCATCTCTGCTACGTTCCTTCTACATTCAATATACTGTCTCTTCGCTTCTTCTGTCACACCTTCAGGGTATTTATTTTTCCTGGCTAATCTCCATGCTCTATTTTTTGCCCTCTTTCTTTTTACGGCCCCTTTCAGCTCTGGGTCTATTCTATACCATAGACTTCCAACCGGAACTTTCTTTCTACCTATGTTTTCCTGTGCTAGCTTAAGAATCCTTCTGATTAGATCTCCATTCATTTCCTGTACTTCCCCTTCATTCGCCCATCTATTTTTCCATTCCTACAACATACCTCCCAGTACTGCCGGTGCCGTCATTTCTTTGGAAAAATAATTGCTGAGTTGCAATATTATCAAGTTCCATTAGAGGCACGTCTTCTTCCATTTTGTGGCAGCTAGCAGATTCACGAACTACCTGAACGCCTGAGCGAAATCTCGAATGAAGTGACTCAGAAGTGAAATGACACTGACACACGTGTGTGTAAGAATTTGATTACGAAACTGAGAGATAATACGCTTTCAATCATGAAATCACTGATCCGACCTAAACACAAATGACCATTCCTACCAGCCAATGACAATTGTGTTATAACATGAAAGGAGACGATTATGGCTATTACAACTGTCTCGTGGCTTCGCCACTCGACGGTTATAAGCCATAATCGTCTCCTTTCATGTTATAACTCTCACGTGTAGTCATCTATTACTCAAATAGTGTTTTCCAAATGCTTGCTTTGTATTACATAATGATAACATCCCTTCTCTCCAGTGGGTTTGTGCATGAATGAACACCAATTTAATATGCAAAGTTCATAGTCAGCGTGGTGAAAGGATACTCGATGCTACATTTGAACTTGGGGGCTTTAATAAAAATTTATATCTTTTACACTACTAACTGCTGCTTCAAATTTTAATTGATGCTAATTAGCCGAACTGAATCGGCATTATTTTGATCTGGCAAAGAGAAAAAAAAATTGCATCAAATTCCATGCAAAAGTAGTTATTTTTTTCCGGAAATGTTGCAACACGTTTTGAAATAGGCATAATTGGTGATAGCTGTGACGGCCATCTTCAATTGTGAAGTTGCCACGAGGGTGAACATGGCGAACTTTATGGGAGGGGTATGTATACATATTCCTGCACATCTCCTGATAAAATCAGCTTTCTATAATTTTTTTCCCATACTTTGTAATGCATAACTTAGTTTTGTCAAAAGACTGTGTCAAAGTTCAGTCTTTTTTATGTGTCGAGAGTGGTTTTGCCTATTCAACTTCAACCATTCATCAAATATCTCGGTAACAAAACAAAAAAAATGTCAAAAACAACAACAACAACAACAAACAAAACAAAAAAAAAACAAAAAACAAAAAACCCCAAAAGACAAACCCCCCCAAAACCCCCCAAAAACCCAAACAAACAAACAAACAAACAAACAAAAAACAAACAAAAAACCCCCCAAAACACCCCCCACAAAAAACTAGCTTCTTCAGACAACTATGTGAACTTTACACTTTCACAAAAAACAGAGCAATACGCCTTCAAATAAAAAGTTGAATCCATATGTCTTTGAAAAATGGGATGATGCATTTTTTTGATTGCTGAAAAAATACAGGGCAAAGGACGCATATGACTGTGTCAGAAAACAAATCACGGGTCTTTATATGTCTTCATGAACTAGTTTTGGACTCTTAAATCATTAATGGAGCATTAGAAGTGAGCCCTATTGGAAATACGAAAGGGGTTTAAAAGTATAATTATTTGTTTATTTTTTTTCTTGTTTTTTGTTTTTTGTAGGTGACTGGGTGGTAACCAAGCTTTCTGAACTACGTATCCATCATGTAAAATCGTTTGTTGACCTAAAGTAAATGTCAGATCTCCAATGCTGAGCAAAAGTCCGTTTTCATTTTTGTATTATGGTGCTTCATTTTTTCACTGTAACAAAAATACACTTGCCTTCAGAGATACTGTAGACTAAGTAGTTTTCTTGATTAAGTGTTAAATTTTGTCGGTAAAATAGAAGCTCAAAATAAAGAGATGTAAATTTTAGTGGTGATGTAATAAACATGTCATGGCTGGTTTTGGATGCGTTACGCCCAAAGCGCGTTGACGAAGGCTGTTGACCCGGACAATAATATTCTCTTGAACTACAGGCATCCTGGTACCTGACAGAAAGGGCTTTTCACAAGGAATATGAATCTAGCATCCTTATTATTATTGAGATAGTTCGTCCTTCAGTTAGTACTTATTTTAATCATAGTTGGCATTGAAACAGTCAGAAACAGAAAACAGCTGGTCATGGAATTAAAATAGAGAATACTTTTAAGACATAGAATCAAAATCTTTAAATTGGAATAGTGAACTAGTGATGTCTTCTTAAGGACGAAAACGATAAATGTAGTACTTAAAAATCTAAGATGCCTTCATTAAGTAATGATCATCTTAAACTGTAAATATGTGTTTTGAATTATTTGAAAATTAAAAAAACCGAATAATCTTAGGCTTATTGATGAAAACTTAAACTGCCCGTCAGGGTCAGTATAAATTTTTTAAGCCAAACATCTTTATTCTTGTTGCACAGGGGAAAGTAAAATGTTATTGAGCCAAACAGCTTCATTCCTGTTGCACAGGGTAAAGTTCTCAAACCAAATATCCTTATTCATGTTGCTCAGGTAGCATAGATAAGTCTTTAGCCAAACATCTTTATTCCTGTTGCTCAGGTAACATACATAGGTCTTTAGCAGAACATCTTTATTCCTGTTGCTCAGGTAACATACATAGGTCTTAAGTCGAACATCTTTTTTCCTGTTGCTCAGGGTAAAGTACAAAGTTCTTTAGCCAAACATCTTCATTCCTGTTGCATAGAGTAAAGTACAATGTTCTGAAGCCAAACATCCTAATTCCTGTTCCTCATGTAACGTACAGAGTTGTTTAGCCAAACATTTATATTCCTGTTGTTCACATAGTATATATAGGTCTTTAGCCGAACCTCTTTATTCCTGTTGCTCAGGTAATATGCACAATTCTTTAGCCAAACATTTCTATTCCTGCTCACACATGAGGAAATACTTTAAACTTATTCTTTTCGTTAAAATGTATAATAGGTTGACTCCCCAATGTCTACATGATTTCGTTCCCGAGAAATCGCGCTGAATTACGCCAAATTAGGTGTACTACAAATTGCTTCGGCGAGTCATTTCTCTACTCTACTATTTACTTATGGAATAACCTCCTGGTTGATACTCGCGACACTGATTCCATGCCAGAGTTTAAATCTAAATTAAATTTACTAGTCTTAAATGTTGATCTGATGCTTCAAACATGGTATTCGTTTCCTGAACATATGCAACACGCAGCTACGTCTTAATTTCTTCGTTTTAAACGCCAATCAACATCATGTCAAAATCCTTTCAGCCTCAACGTATGCATGCGCTCATCCTTCTCAAAATACACTGTGTGTCACTTTCCTCGCGCCATGTGTAAATCCAACTCTAATAGTTCAGTGTTCAAGTGATATTTTATTAAAGATTCTCTTGAAAGGCAGTGGTGATTTGTCGGGCAATGATAATAAATACATCTTTGAGTCTGTTCAGAAATTCATAGCAGAGTCTAGGCGTTTCATCCTCTAATTTGATATACGATCTACTTATACGATTTCATTATTTGGCATCAGTTGTATTACTCCTGCATCGACTGTGCATTTAGTGCTCTGTTTCGTCTGGTGTGTATTGTATATACTACTATGTTTATATGTGTACTGGAGAGCCTCCAGATTAGTTCACTGTAACTGTTAGGCAAATCCATTTAAAATAAATATGTTTATAAAAATCTTATAGTAATTACAATTACACAGGTAAAGTAGAGAGTTCTTTAGCCAAACATCTTTATTCCTACTGCTTATGTGTAATAACATGGTCAAATGAACTTTTACCTGCTAACCACCAAATTACTTTAGATTGTACTATCAGACTTAGTCTTATTCTGAAATGATGGTACTTCCACTTATGTATCATTTTATGATCCTCTGTACACCAGTACAAACCAACACATATCCACTAACATTGTTTTACATGTTCAACTGCAGGATGTTTGGTAAAAATTACCATCGTCGTCATCGTTAGCATTATCATCGCATTTCTATCGTTAATTCTGGTCCCACTGTCGTTCTGCTTATGCTCGTGTGGCGCAGCCGCTCGATCTGTCCTCTTCTTGTGGCGTTCTTCCTTATAGTGAATTGTCTCTTAACCTGTGATACGTGTCATCTCTTCTTTAATCTTTTTCACGTGCAAGAGGGATTTTTATAGGGCCTTGCTCTGTTTCCCAATTGTATCCTTAGGGAAGTGAAAATATGTTTAAACCAATTCTGGTCCCTTTGTTTTGTTTGCTTGTTTGTTTGTTTTTTTTTTACTTTTTCCCCTTTTTTTACAAGTCAATCCCAAACCCCTGCACGTTTGACACACCACCTATTCCCGCTGCTCTATCTGTAAGTATTGTAAGGTAGGCAACGACCGGGACATGACTGGATCACATAACATGACCACGACGCAGGTCAAGTGGAGGGTATCACACAGGAGTGCTTGTTAATGTTTGTACATGTTTGCCCAGTGACAAGCATGTTAAGACGAAGTCAATCGTTTTAGTTGGAGTTTTTTTGCTGTGACGTGAAGAGTGTCTTGAGTCACCAGCACTTTGTTTAAGCTGTGTCATTACTGCCCCCCATTGCCCTTGTTGGCATTGTAATTGAACGTTTCTTACAGCTAAAATGTGCGTCTTTTGCTTCCGACATCTTGCTGGGTATGTGGCCCACACGTGTCTTGCAAGTAAGTATTTAAGCTGTTTTTATTGACATCAATAAGGCAGGTCAGTTCAGACCTATACGTCATTCTACACACAGTGAACATCAATAATACAATACTACGCTATACATAATGCACTATTGAGAACATCATTATATGCTCATGATTTATACAAACATGGAGCTAGAAAGCTCTAGTTCCATGATACAAATTAAAAGATAGCACAGGAATAGCACAGTCATGATAAGCATACTGCTTAGCACCCTTAATACTTTTACAAGTCAGAGAAAAGAATAGAAGAAAACCCACAATACAACAGTACACAATACCACGCTACACATAATGCACTACTGGGAACATCATAATATGCATATGGTTCATACAAACAAATGGATAACACAATGACAGGATGGCCATGATATGCCTACCGCTTAGCACCCTTAAGACTTTTTTTTTCAGGGCACAGAAATGGATCTGAAAAAATCTACTGTAATAATAACATACCCACAAGGATACTACATCTGTTCAACTTGACGGATATAACACGATATGTTACAAAGATGAGAGGATTAAGATTGCGTGGGCATGCTTAAGGCTACCTCCGCTATAAAGTGCTGACAGGTGGACCAGTGCTATCTGTGTAATGAGCACCTATTACACTACTATACAATACGTATTTGCCTAATAAATATATACAAAAACATAGATTCATGCGACACAACACCATCTACTGGGAAAGCACTCGGCTAGAGATTAGGCAGAGAACGAGTTTACTAGTCCCGCATTTCAAATGCTGTGTAAATAAATTTACCAAGGTAAATCATTAGATCAGTGTCACATGAGGGCATTATTTTGGGGAATGGAGATTTGGTATTCATCAATCCAAAGTCAGGGAAATGGAGATTGGCATGTTGCAGGAAAATATGGCCGTGGGAATCAAATTTAGCACACCTCAGAAAAAAAATGAATTTCATCTTCACCCATGCCACAGTTTCTACAGATTCTTTCGTTTGCAGGGATTTTATGCCGGCCATGTCTCCCAAGCTCAATCTCAAGTTTATGTGAACTAAGCCTGAATCTAGTCAGTGCAACACGATAACTGGTGTCGCGTATCTGATTTAAGTATGGCTCAAAACTGTATTGGGCTTTAAAAGTTTTGTAAAGCCTTAGCTTTTTTGTGTAATTACTGTCACTGAGGCTAGACATTGATTACCCTGGTCATTTTAAAGTTTTTCACCCACTTCATAAATAAAGAATGTTTCATTCGGACCTTCCTGATTTTTCCAGGTTCCATTCAAGTTGTGACTGCATGGAAGTTGTTTTACATTTAACCACCAGATCTTCTGCCCAAGTTCAGCCAACAACTTAAGTGTAGTGTAGGCTCTCTTCAAAACAGGAGATTTTGGCAGATTAATAAGTCTAACCCAGTATTTTTTCTCAGCTTGTGACAGTTAGCTATGGACATCCTGCCTGTTTCTGCAAGGATGGCGTCTGTGGGTGTTTGCGGTCTGACCCAGAGGGAATTTGTTTATATATATATATATATATATATATATATATATATATATATATATATATATATATATATATATATATATATGTATATATATATATATGTATATATATATATATGTATATATATATATATATGTATATATATATATATATTTTAATTGGAATGTTTCCATTATGTCAACCTGTTTACCTTTGCTCCATATCTCAGCACCATATTCTAATATTGGTTGTGTTTGGGTGTCAAAACTTTAAAAGCTAATGAGGGGCTACGTTTTCCAACAACAAGATTGCTTTATCTGATGGCCTAAAATGCTGCCTTTTGTGCTTGATTTGTCAAGCTATGCTAGATACGCTGTGTTCAGCTGAGTCTATGAATATTAATTTAATTGGCTTCCGTCGGTCAGGTCATTCTCTCCAAGAAACTAGCCCAGAAAACCAACAGGTTGTTTTCTTAATTGTGCGTCTGAGTACTTACTCGATTATCACATTTGCTTTTAAAAAAGGGATAGGTCGAAGAAAAGGCGTATCGACAACAACAGCAGACTTGAATGTTCATATTTGTGACCAGATATACAACATGTCATGATCTGTCATCCGATTAGCAGTCAGTATATGTACATCATTAGAATTTATTGTGTACACTCATGTCAGACAAAACGATTTCATGCACAAACATCGACACTATGTTGTCATCCGTCCATGCTGTAGTGTCAAAAGTGATCCATAAATTAATCAAAGTTGCAACAAAAATGTACTAAAATTACCTATAGTTTTTCATCGCATGACGGGGTCTTGCTTCTTGACACTACAGTTTATGTTCTATCAATGAATTCTTTCTGTCTGGCATTTTTGTTTTTTACCTATAGATTTTTTCAAACCAATGGCCTTATTTTGCTACAGTTTTTTTTCTTCTGAAATTTCATGTTTTCTCTGATGTAACTTTTCCAATTTCGTTTTGAATTACAAGGCAACAACTTTCTTTGTTGGCACACAGACATATTTGCTTTGAGGCAAATCTTCTTTTCAAGTTTTTTTTTCTGTGGTAGTTTCGTCCTTCTTTCTTTTTTCCGGCAGATTTGTCCGACATTTCATTTGAAGACTATTATACTTAGAAACTTTATTATGAGCACTTCAAAACTTTGAGCTTTGACTATTTTCAAAGCTGTAATAGGTAGATGTACCATTTAACATATTGGCTTGTCTTGTATGCGCATCCATTAAACCAGAAAAAAATTGTAGAATGCCAATTAATGTTACTTAGGGTCAGTTGAAAAGTTAAAATGTTGAATATCTTCAAAACTATTATAGGGAGAGGTGCGATTCCCAGTTTAATTTATAGGTTTGTGCTGTCGGCGGATGCAACTAACCACAAACAAAAGTACAATGTTAATTTATGCTAGTTAGGGGCACTTCAAAAGATTAAGTGTTGAACATCTTCAAAACTATTGTAGGTAGAGGTGTCATAGAAAGAAAAGAATTTTAATTTATGTTAATTATCGGCACTTGAAAAAAAATTAAATGTTGTGAGTATGCATCTTTAAATTGATCCATTATGCATAGATACATGTGTCATTCGAACGTCACATCCTATGTTTGTCCATCATCAATTTTGTCCAGAGTTAAGCACGTAGATGCTGCTAAAGCCTGAATCTCTGAACAGTGTTTGTCTGGCCCTAACAGGGAAATGGAAATTATGCAACTAAGATAACACAATACCAGACATATTTGTGATATACAAGACATACAACAGGCCATGGTTTGTCATCAGTTGTTAATAACATGTGTATATATGCGCACGACCATTTTGTCATCGGTCCATGCTGCAGTGTCAAAAGTGACCCATAAATGAATCAATTTTGCAATGAAATTTGTGTTTGTTTGCTAGATGATACTTGACATTCTGTTTTATCAAGAATTTTTTCTTTCTCCCTGGCATTTCTGCTTTACAGTTTTTCTCTTAACCCTTTCCCCTTGAATTAAGACTGAGTCAACACCCATGCCGAGGAAAGCTGTTGACCTGGGTCATGTTGTCTTGACAGGTCTCATCTTCAATTCTCAGTCAAATTGTTTTTCATTGCTGTTGAAATCAGTTGAAAACGCTGAAGCAGACGACATTTGACCACCAGCCGGTTTTGGCAGGTTTAAGGGGGAAAGGGTTAAATTTCATGCTTTCTCCCATTTTCCAGTTTTAGTTTAAAGTGCAGGGCATTAGCTTTCCTTTATAGTGACACAAGCGGATTTGCTTTGAAGCAAATCTTCTTTTCCAGTTTTCATTCACTCGCCCAATGAGTTTTTAAAGTATATACTAAAACTGGACGTGTTTCCGATGGTTTGTGTACGGAGACCCTATACCTTGCTACATCTCAAGTCACAAAAAAGAATTTCGGCTTTTTTTCGACTTTATCCTCTTCTGATTTGTGGTAAAATATAGCTTGTGGGAGGGTTAAACAAAGTGTTCCATAAATGGCGATACTCTGGATCTCCGATTTTTATCTTGTCTCACTGGCTTGCAGCTAAGAGTTAAATGTATATGGGAGACCTTTATGGATGCCAGTTTCTGTTAATTAGTACATACATATGGCAAACGACTATCTACATTATCAATTTCTCGCTAGTAAGACAGACTTTGACATGGATAACAGAACCAAACTGGCTATTAAACGGGCGTATACAAATTGCCCAAATCATCTTCCAATAATGATTCGTCAAGTTATAGAGGACTATTAGTCATCCATTATTGAAGAAAATAGATTCAACCCTAAGTCACTATGGAAGCAGTTGAAGTTATTATTACCAAGCAGTAAATCATCTACTCTGACCGAATTATGTGTTGAGGGCAAAAGTATCCGTAATCCAAAAGAAAATTGAGCCAATTTAATGAATATTTTATCCTCTATAGGTCAATCCCTCACTTCAAATTCAACCAATGACCAAACATTTCAATTTGACAGCCGAGTACATGGTACCGACAGGTATGAATTACCTACATTAGATGAATGTCATGTCAACAAACTTACTGATCAGATACCTAGCAAAAAGGCAGTAGGGATGGATGGCATTATTATCCGTTTGCTCACACAAGCCCAGACGCAACTCTGCCTTACATAACATGGATTTTAAACCAGTCACTTCAAATTGGAATTCTGCCTGACGATTTCAAACAAGCTAGAGTTATTACCCTACATAATTCTGGCGTGTCTGATGACAGGGATAATTGTCGTTCAATATCAGTCTTATCAGTAGTAAGCAAATTATTGGAAAAGGTTGTGCATGACAGTTTATACAAGTTTTAGATGACAGAAATCTCCAGCCCAACTTAAAACGAGCTTTAGACACCTTCATTCTACTTCAACTGTCTTTATTGAAATTTATGATGAACTAATAGAAAACATGAACAATGTCAAAATAACGGGCGCCATTATGATTGACTTGCGAAAGGTTTTCGATACGATTAACCACGAGCGCTTCTTGTTGAAGCTAAAGGCGTATGATGCTCGAGATTGGGCGCATAAGTAGTTTGCATCTTACCTATGTGATCGAACACAATTGCTGGTACTTTTTCTGAATCTCTTCCCATTACAAAAAGTATCTCCCAGGGTTCAATATTAGGCCCCCTACTATTTCTAGTTTTCATCAAATGACTTGCCTGATATTTTCTCTCATTCATGTGCTCACCTATATGCTGATGATACTGGTATTGTTGCCTTTCAGAAATGCATCAAAGCCTTACTTTGAAATTAAACATCGATACGTCTAGTTTATACCGATGGCTCTGTATAACTAAACTAATCTTGAACATTCCAAAATGTAATTGTATCCTGTTTGGCACCCATCAACGTCTCTACAAAATAAATCAAACTGCGTTTTCAATAGAGAAAGACAGTCAGGCTATTACACAAGTGAGCGAGGCAAAACTTTAAAAAATCTTCCCTTATTCGTGACTCGCTTTCCAATCACGCATTGACCAGCTATGAAAAAAAACTCTCGTAATCTTGGCCTATTGAAATATCTGAAAACTTTTATCTCTATCCAGAACTTGAATATGCTTTTAACTCCTTAGTTAAACCACCTTTGGACCAGGGTGACATTGTTTGGGGGAACTGCAGCAAAGGCGCATTTGAAAAGGAGTTCAGAAACAGCTACACTGGAATCCCCTAGGCAAAAGCATTGAATTTCACAAATGCGTTCTAGTCTACAAAGCATCAAACAACCCTACCCTAGCTTACATGCGTGACAAGCTAAGGTACATGCGTGAAGATGCCAGTCAAACTATCCGATCTACATCCAAACTTTTTTTGTATACACCTAGACCTTATATTACGGCTTACTGCAGCAGTTTTACATATTCTGGTCCACATGTGTGGAATCTTCTCCCTAAAAGTATTCGACTGGCCTCCCCAGTTGCCTCTTTTAAAAAACACTCTATTGACAACAGTTGAGCAGTTAATTTTATGACTGTTTTGTCAGTTATGTATACGTTCATGTGTATTTATTTCTTTTATTTATCGATTTTATGTTGTTGATACATGTGGATATATTGAAATTATATGTATTTCATTCCTATGCAGGACCGGAATTGAAACTAGCTAAAGCTGTATATGTAACCCCGGATAAATCAAGTTTTCTTATCTTAATATACCAGCGTTCATATGCTGTATGGGTATGATACTCATAAAAATCAATTCATTTGAACCAACAGAAAAAATCCAGGTAACAGGCCTACATTTTATAAAACTGAGACCGTTCTCTCCCCCCCCCCCCCGAAAAAAATGTCCTTGAGAATTTGGTACTCTTGGTATTGCACCTGGGCATAATATAATGGGTAACTGTTGGGATTGTGTTTCGTATGGGATACTATTTTTTAGCCACTCTTTTGGGATAGCGTGGTAGTCCTGAAAATGACCTTTTGCCTATTTTTGAAGGCGTGTCTTGGTGGATAAGTAGCGATTGTGCCCTCCGCGTTTCTGCAGGATGACTTTTTTCTCTCCTGACACACCAGTTTGGCAATCTGTGCTTGCTCACGTTGCAAAAGGCCGCCTTCTAACATTCCAATGACCCCCATACCAAGCTGTGAAGTCTGCTTCCAGAGATCTGCACCTCGGGACATGTTGGCTTCAAGGTGCATCGATATGCTGTTAACTTCAAAATCAGAAGCAATGATCACCAAATTCTGAACTTTATCGTATTTCCATGACACTTTTATATTGCACTCATTCAAGCAGGAACTGGTGTCCCTTGGCCACAGTGCATAAGATTATAGTGGTACACACATTTCCACATAAAACTTCGTATTCATCATACTCCATGTTGAATTAATGGAAGCGTTCTTTTTATGCAGGAGTATATATTGTGATCAATGATACAATCCAAAGGTCTCATCTCTTGCAGGCCTACACTTTATATGTATAAATCGACTCCAAATACTGTAATGTTGTTAGTTTTATCTTATTTGACTTTTGGCAAGTCATGCTATTTTGGTGTTATGACATTTCTTGAGTAAGAAATCCATAACGGTATTTTAGCTGTTCTATGCAGCAGACTAAAGTAAGCGGGATTTTTGGAACTACCGCACTTGCAGACATAATAAAATTCCAAGCAGGGACTTAAGGTTCCTAATTGTATAAGTGTGTTGAACTACATATCAGCGTTTTAGGAGATGTGTATTTGTACTTTGTGGCAGAATGTTGGTTTGTTGGTTACCGTAGTACAACCACCATACTATAGACATTGTTAGTCAACAATAAGTTCTAAGTACAGACTGGCGTTCAAATTGTTCTGTGCTTGTGTTGGGGATTCGTACTTCATGAGTGACTTATGAGTGAACATTGACTCCTCAAATGTCAATAAAAGTACCAATCGGCTTAGCTAATACGGACTACACACCATCATTTTCATTAGGAGATTGTTTCTGAGGGTCAAAATTAAGGGGTTTCTAGTTGCCCCATCATTTTCATTAGGAGATTGTTTCTGAGGGTCAAAATTAAGGGGTTTCTAGTTGCCCCGTGAATTTAAAATTAGTCGGGGCAACTTTAGATGATTTTCTGCCTGCCCAAGGGGCAACTTTTTATTTTCAGCTTAATCCAATGTGGTGTTTCATAATACGAAATGAACCAAAACAGGAATCACAAATGATCTGAAGGCACTTGTGTTCATGTCCCTTATCACCTTATATGACTAATAGGAGAGGTCACAATCAACTTTTATCCGTGTATTCAGCTGAATATGCAACGAAATACACGAAATGCTTAACGGTCTAAAACAGATGTTTACCTTATAAAACAAAGTAATACACGTGATGTGACTGTTGGTTGTACACCTAGATTTTAGCCATTCTATATGCCTTTATAACTGTCCAAGTGAAACATGAAATTTCCAGTTTCTGGTTGTGAATTAGAAATGGAAATTTTGAAGTTTGTTCAGTCAGTGTGTCTGCATGCAATTAAATACCATATTCCACATTTAGTAGCCAGTACCTTATGTACTATTTTACTTTATACATTTTGACATACTACTACTACTACTACTACTACTACTACTACTACTACTACTACTACTACTACTACTACTACTACTACTACTACTACTATTACTACTACTACTACTACTATTACTACTACTACTTCTACTACTACTACTACTACTACTAGTTATCCTTTATTTATAAAGCGCCCATTCCATAAAAAACACCCTCACAGGCGCTGCACACAAAAGTCAATTGATAATAAACTCACTCACGCAGACAGGTACTGAAATCAAAAACACTCACAGGTGGTGTGCTTGAAAGTCATTGTGTAAAAAGCATGTCCATTGTCATTCTGCAAAAACTATGCATTAAAAACAAGACAAAAAGGTGAGTTTTCCGCTGATATTTAGAAGAGGAAGATGATGGGGCTGATCTGATTAAAACCGGCAAATTGTTCTGGGTGCAACCAAGAATGCAAGGCCACCACGTGAGCACAATAGCCAGTTCGCTTTTGGACGCCAATCATCTAATGGATATATATGGCACAATGAGATATTCTAATGTATAGTCAGATACACCTCCCATGCTCCGGCCACTGCAACGACATTGAAAGCCTTTGAATTGTTTTACTATGGAGGATCAAGAGCAGATAAAAGAAAACAATATAGATTTCCATTTCAGGTCATCCCTCTAGACGACTGTCTACAAACACAACATATATTTTCTGCACTGAAACATGGTCCTGTTCTGCTGGACATACTAAGACTTGTGCCTGCACAAGTAACTACAGTGCCAAAGATCATCCTTTCTGATCCAGGCATTTCTCAGAGCGGCAGTAATCATGATAATCTAGTCACCTGTTCCCTGCTTGCTGCCCAAAATAATTTGCTAGCTGAAACACCATCAAGTTATGCTTCTGAATGCAAGATCAATCAGAAACAAACCACATGTGATATTAGACACTATTGGGGGAGGAAGATTTTGACATTTTTGCTATCACTGAAACCTGGATAGGCATAGGCGAACAGGACATTGCCACAATAGCTGAGTTGTCCCCGCCTGGCTACACCTTCCATCATGTTCCAGGCTACGATGGAAAAGGTGGTAGCGTGGTGACAGTGTGTAAATCTTACTTCCACTTCGAGATGCAGTCAACACAATCATTTACTTCATTTGAATGTTTTGATGCACTGATCACTTCATCATCCTCAAGTTTACATGTAATTGTTGTATATCGCCCACCAGCGTCTTCAAATTTCTACTGTTTTCATGATTTTTCTCAACATATGGAGCAAACTGTTGTGTTATCGGGGAAGTCGCTTGTTATGGATGATTTTAACTTCCATATGGAAAATGTGAGGGACCCTAATACTCGAAAACTATCATCTTTGCTGTGTTCTCTATCTTTAACATAGCATGTATCTGGTTCTGCCCATCAACATGACCATGCACTTGATATTGTCACAAGATTGGACGAGCTTGAAGTTTGGAACGTCACCATAGAAGACAAGCTTATCTCTAATCATTCACTTGCCTCTTTCACTGTGCCACTACCACGACCTGTTGTGGAAAAGATACTGTCTAGAATGCATACAATGATTTAAACGTATTTTATTTCTCAAAAATAAAAGGGATTGGAAAACAAGCCGGGGGCTTATGCTGGTTCCTCTCCCACACACAATAATATCAACTGTATTTCGTATATACAGATATTTGGAGGGAAGCAACATACATAATACAGATCGTATATACACATTTACGAATTTACATCGAAGTGCACAATTGTCATCGCCATATACAGTTGCTGTAACGCTAGAAGAAGTACATACTTATTAATTACCTGTTTTGTGAAATGAAGAGCATCAAAAACGTTTTGTTTTCAAGATGAAATTTTCGACCGACCGAAATAAGTTCGTGTTCCATATAAGGTTTTGCTGTTGATCACCAAAGAATAAAGCATGAAGATTCAGTGTACCATTTGCAATTCGAGGGCCAAAATGTCGGTTTCTAATCGTGGTATAGTTTGTATATTCAAGAAGGAAATGGCTAAGACTTTCTGGTTTTGCTCTGCAAGAACAACTGGCCGAGTTGACCAGGCCCAAACTAAACATATAGGTGTTGACAATAAAATTCACCTTCATATGCGCGTGGTTAATTTGCCCTTTGTGGTTTCCACCGCTATAGAAACCTGGAGCGCGTGCAGCATTTTTGTAAAGATTAAAAAAAAAAATTAACTGGAGACTGTGAATTTTGCGTCTGTATATCCAAATTTGTCCATAAATTGATGGTGGAAGGAAACAACGACTTTTTACGTTGTTCTGTTCTACAGAAAATGGGGGTGATGTCCTGTGCATGTCGTGCATTAATGCCATACTCGTGCACGGAGGGGGGGGGGGGGGAGGGCACTCTGTTTTGTAAATACTCAGGGCCCAGGCCATTTTAAATTTTGAACCTGAGTATAAGTTTCTGTTTCTGTCTCCTTTTCCAAAGCGATTCCCATTTTAGTTCCTCGCACAATGCGTTAAGATTGACACTTTGTGTAGCTCCAGTTACTGCTCGTGCTGCGGCATGTTGCACTCGCTCCAATTTAGCCTGACATGCCTGACTGCAGTTGTCCCAGACAACGTTTCCATATTCGAGGATAGGCCTTATGAAGGTGAGGTACAACTTTTCGACATGCTTCCTGTCTAGGAGAAATTTTATTCCTCTCAGACAGATCACTCTTTTCAATGCTTTGATGTATATATTATTCACATGCACTGATCAGGAACCATCGCACTCGAGGGTGATTATTTATTATCCGGACCACTGGCCTTTGAAACTTCAAGTAAGTTTATGCAATCTTTCACTACATTTTCGTCAATTATCAGGCCTATGTTGTCTAAGACAGATGATAAGTTATAGCATAGGTCAGGAGGTTCTGAATTAGAGTCATTTAAACGGCACAGCTCTGCAAAGTAATTGTTAAACAGCTCAGCCTTTTCTTTGCTATCAGCAACTAGTGCTTCGCCGTTTTTTAAAGGCAGGAGTTCTGACGTTTTAGCTTTGTTTGAGCCTAAAACTTCCTTAACAAGCTTCCACCATAGCTTACTATTGTTTGAATTACACAGTGTAATATTTTCTTCCATTTTCTTTTTGTGGTTTGCTTTGGCTTTGAGTACGAGGTCAGTTACTTTGTTTCTTAAACTTCGAAGTTTTGACCAGTGATCTTGACTGTTGGTCGCTTAAGCTTTCTTGTGCATTCGATTTCTTTTCCTCATCGACCTCTCTATTTTATCTGTAAGCCACTGAGGTTCGCCTGGTCTGACTGTAATAACTTTTGTGGCTATTAACAGTTTGGCGGTTTCGACAAACACATGAGACCACTTGTTTACCATTTCATTTACATTTAAATTCTCTAGTTCACTTTGCCAGATGATGTAACTAAATGATTCATTTAACCCTATGTATGTAGTCAGCTTGTGCGTGCATCCAAACTTCTCTCTTATAGGCACATGACCTATGCACTATTTGATTCAGGATGCAGAACGCTGCGTGGTGGTCGCTTTGGCCTGTATCAATTGTGCCTGCCAATTTGACCAGATCAGGGCTTGAAATTGCCATGATGTCAATACATGTAGCCGTTTCATTTGTGACACGTGTTGGACTGCTTATAAGCTGTACCAGGTTAAAACTATCCAAAATTGAGGGCAGTTTAGAATTGTCAAAAATCAACTGGTCTTCATTAAAATCGCCCGTGATAATAATATTGTCAATGCCAGAATTTTTATCCTGTTCAACAGACCCTTCGAATTCTACCCAGAAATTTGCGTTTGTGGGTGGTCTGTGAAATACACCGAGTAACCATTTGTTATTACCTTTAGTTGTTATTTCAACCCAGACACATTCCAATATTGCCGATTCCAAGTCGGGTCTTCGTTTAGCTGGCATTTCATTACTTACATAAACACATACACCACCTCCTTGACCGACCTGTCTGTCACATCGAACTGGGTTTTGGAAACCTGGTAATTCTATTATGTCATCAGAAACCGAGGAATTTAGCCATGTCTCAGAAAAAGCAACTATGTCATACTCAAACGCAAAATCATAAATATCTTCAGTTTTATGCCTTAAACTACATATATTTTTTTTATCGAAGGTTCATAAATCACTTTGCGATTTTGAACCGTTACACCAGGTGACGTTTGGTGCACTAATGTTTAATGACTCTGTGGAAGTACAGACACTGCTCGATGGGTTTAATGAGACAGGGCCAGGATTCCTTTCAACGTCCCCACATTAAATAATAAGCATTTCGATTGGTTCATGTGAGTTCACATACAAACAGTAGGGATTACGTTTCCTACAACTTGGGTGTTGAAACCTGTCTGAAGTCATACTTTCTTTGGTGATTGGAACCATGTGATCACATTTATTTTTCTAATTCATTCTTCGTTTGGTGTCTTTGATTGAGTTGTGCTAGTTATGCATATCAAACTAAGTGCATATACATAATCTCTATTGTACCGACTTGGCCCTAGAGGGCGCTATTGTATTATTTATGTACTGTCTTGGTCCCTTGCAGACATTTGTGCAATGAAAGTATTACTACTACTACTACTACTACTACTACTACTACTACTACTACTACAGTGCGTCATTACTCTCGTGGTGTACCTCAATGATACATACATCGTGTTTTTAGTCTCACATGCGGCTTGCTACATTTCTCATTGAGAGGATTGACGCACTTGAAAACTGAGAAATTGGACACACATGTTCTAATTTTACAAGGAAATAATGCAAAGATACTTAAGTCGGTATGGTCATTCAGATTTGATAAACGTACTGATGCAAATGTGGACATTATTAAAAAGTCAATATTAGAATCTGGCTAATAGTAATATATTCAGATTTAAAATCCAACTGAATAAAGGAAGAATACAGAGTGTGGTGAAACAGCTTTCACCAGCTTGAAGTCGTGGAGTGTACATAAACACACACACACATATATATATATAAATATAGAAACATACTATGAAAACAGAATGAGAAAGGTAACAAAGTTACCATAGATCTTGTGTCTCTAAAGTCAGTCTAAAAAAATAGCCTGGAAAATCACAACCGGCCATAGTATAGTGTCTTTGTGAAAGAATTATGCCAAACATCTGTCCTTGTTGGAGGTTTTGTATAAGTGTTGCTATTCATGAGTAAAACGTTTCTTACTTTATGGTACATTCTCTGTACTGTCCAAAGCACCCTCCTGTGTGTTGGAAACCTCAGCTGCGATTATATCGCCCATTTTTGTGTACCAACTCGGTTCAATATGGTACTTAAACATACATACATACATACATGTTCGGTTTTATATCTTAAATCACATATATATCCACATTTACGTTGTTCAAATGGGAATTTCGGCATGGTACTCCGTAAAACTGTCTCAAACAAAGAGCACTCATAGTCATAAGAACCGCGGTGCTTCAAGGCTCACTTGGCGCTGTCATCACTAGCCGCTCGGCCTCTGTCTCGGACTGGTCTTGGCGTCGCTGCGGGGGGTTGGGCGGCGCCACGGTCAGCTACCGGTGGAACCGCTGTGGCACCGTCTCCTTCTGCTTCTCCCGATCGTGGAAAAACAATCTTGTTCAGATCAATGGGGCGATTTATTACAGATTTTACAGTTTCCTTTATTTCCTTTTCCTTTTTGAGTTTTCTGGCTTTAGACGCAAGCATGTTTCTGTTTTGAGTGAGGTCTTCATTTATGTAAAACTTCCTACCGCCTTGGTAGTTCTTTAACCTTGCCTTTGCCCGGTATGCTTTATAATTTGTTAACGGTATGATGATTTGTCTCGGCTGAGACTGTGGCTTGCCCACTCTGTGTAAACGGTTGATATCACTTTCTTGCAAACTGACCCCTAGTGCGCCTTTGAAAAAGTCTAAAGCCATTTTATCTGTGTTTTCTTGGTCAGTTTCTATCCATGGCGTCACGATTCTGAGACTGTGGCGACTTCCACCATAGGTCGTTGAGTTTCCAATGTACCTCCTCTACTGTATGTTTAAGTTCTTGAAATCTTTTTCTCTTGTTCGATTATTTTCCTCTCGAATTTTTCGCCTAGTGGTTTCGTCACTTTTTTCTTGAATGCTGTCATTGTCCAGAGCGCTGTTAATGAAAATTACAAACTGGTCTTGGTTTGCGACAGTCAGCTTGTCGGCGCCATGTTGTGGATTTCTTTGTCCTTAGACTTTGTTGTCTGATGTTAGTCCAAACGAAATAGCTAACTGTTGAGGCTAATGCTTGTAGTTTCCTCACGTCTCCCTTCTCTCTATGTTTTGTTTGCATTTATGAATAATGAATGAATAAACTTTATTAACTGCATCAAATTACAAATATGATATTATGTTAATACAACACATATAAATAGAAAACACAAGTTACAAGAACACACACACACACACAAAAAAAAACAACAAAAAAAAAAAAACAACAAAAAAACCCCCCAAACTCATATCACACAATATACCCACAAATCACATTACACACAAGACAGAAGAAAGAAATTAATGCAAATACCGTTGCAACACAACAAAACAATAAATTACCATAGATATATTCGAGAGCCATATCAGTGTACATACGTTATGTACGTTATGTATCATTATACACACGCGGAGAAGCACATCCCTTAATTGACTTCCCTCGGCTAAGAGAGACTAGACTTGTTAACAATGAACTTCTCCAAGATCCGCCATCTTGATTCCGTAATACAATCTCATTGTGCAAGTAATGAATGTTTGTTCTAAATACAGTAAGGTAAAACAATAGGACATATGCATATTAAGTTCCCGCCCCTTCTGCTTACCTGATAGGCTAGTCTCGCTTGGTGAGATATAGCGAGATACGGGTCGGTACCTGTGGGTACAAGTGGGATATCACTAATATTTTGGAACTACCTAATACTTATTAAAGGCACATGGAAATTTTTCTTATATATGGATCGGGAAGTACTAGAAGAATACCAGTTTGGCATTTGTGAACTTAAGCTTCTCAAAAAATGCTAATTTTGTGAGAAATGAGCATGTGGCCTGTCTGTGACAGTGATGCGACCGCACGTCCCCCTGCTGGCCAGGCGTCAAACCCGTGCTTTGTGACGGGAAATTAGTATGCATACTGGGTATTGCACAGAAACACCGCTCCTTGCAAAATTACCTAATAGCATGTGACTCAGTATACAATTATTTGATGCACTATTTACATTGTACATCGGAGAAAATGGGCACTTGAGAAAACGTCCTGGTTGCTCACAACAACTAACACACACACACGAAAGAAGAGAATTCGTACCCCTAATGACCTTTTTATTTACCTCAGTATATCTCAGAATCCATTACTTTTGCTCAGGAACCTTAATATTTGTGTGCTTAATTAGGTACATCAGTATTGAATTTGCACTGACATTCCTATCTTCTTTGCACCATTTTTGCAAGTTTTCTTGCACTTTTGGGACTCCATGGAAATGGAGCATATTGCCAAAATCTCTCATACCAGTAAAACGAATCTAATGCTCCACCATTCTTTAAGGCTTTGTAAACAACAGTAGCACAATTGTTTGTAACGAGGTTGTAAGCACCTATGTCACCTTGAAACCATCGAATTATTTTTCTTTCATTCAGTTTGTGTGAAGCTATGTATATTCTTTCATCGGCGTCTCTTCCTTCTTCTTCCACATCCGCCTCGTAGGACTCCCCCGTGTGACCGTGTTGCTTTGCCATAAACTTCATGCCCTTTTTCCCTTTTTTCTTCGATGAAGGCCAGAAACTTATATATGTGCCATCTGATAATTCGAGTGCTGCATGACCAAAGGAATTCCTCGGTAACCAAATGTACACCGTGGCCGACATTTTGCGGTCTTCACCTGAATATAAAAGACAAAGTCTTGCATTGCTTTGACTCTTGTTCAGTGTAAAATATACTTTTGTTGTGCATACCTTTCCATATAGAGAAAATTACTTCTTCTGATGAAACCCCAGTTTTGAGAAGCAATTATGAAATTAGACGTCCGGGATGCATTTATCATTGTGCGCATTGTACTGGAAACTTTGCTTGATAATTATGGAGGGTACCCCGCTATTCAAATCTCCACCAATCTGTGGAATGCAAATTTTCAGTGATTGTCGGATTCATTCTTTAACTTTATTGTTTTGTTGCTGCTGAAATTAAATGTCCCCAAGTTAGACATATTTACTTCAAATCAGGACTGCCCCCTTACACTCAGCGGAAAAAAGCTTCGAGAGGAGAATCTCTCAAGTATTACACATGGCCCAGTTAATGAACGAACGGTCTAAATTTAGCTATAAAAGTCGACGTAGGCCTAGCACCAAAGATAAGTGTGTTCATGTTATACGATAATTCTTCGCTACCATAAAAATTCAATCAATTAAATGCTTAATTTCAAAGAATTCCCCCAAAGCATAGATCATGTGACACCAAATCGAAACATTCAAACTGACTCAGTTATTAACAAAAACAAATTATTGAATTCTGTCTAGTGTCAATAACATGAAGGGTAGACCTTTGATATGTGAAAATAACGCCACGACATGTACTATTCAAAATTAACAAAACCCCAAGTATAAAGTAGTTGGAATTTAATGCAGCCACATTTGTGATCATTTGTATATCGTAAAAGAATGTCTGGATTGAAATCTAGTTCAGCAATCAATTGCCCCTAATTATTTATTTTAAGAATATTACAATGAGAGGAGACACATCTTGACTTTTCTTATTGTTGGTTTAAAAACAGTATTAGCTGCTGCCACCATAAAGGTATTTGTTGTATGTAGCCTATATCTAATAATGACAATAAAACACCACCTAGATACCATATGTGGGCTTGTTGCAAGCTGAAAGGATTCTCTTTAAGGATTGATGTAGACAATGTATGCATATAAATAGCTTTTCCTTTCACATGTACAATGTTGATCTATTACTGCCGCCGTTGTAACTACATGTACCTATAAACAGCTAAAATGTGATAAACAGGTGCACAAGGTATTTCAATTTTCACTAATGGTCAGTTTAAACCATGATAAATTGTTCAGCCATACACAGGGGCGGATCCAGGATTTATGGTAAGAGGGGACGCCTTCAGGGGTAAGGGGTCAGGGGGCGGCCTAGGCCCCCGCAGGGTCCAGGGGAAGAGCCCCCAGAAGTTCGCGGATTTTAGGCAAATCTTGTTGCAATTCTGACTCCTATGTAGGGGCATTTTCACGGATGAGAATTGTGTAAGAAACATATGAATTCAGGATTAAAAAAAAACACAAACAAACTCAAATAATATTTCATCTAGAAAAACACCCAATAATCCGAGTACGTGCTTCTTAACAGGTAATTAACATGAATTGTACAGAATATACCACATTCACACGAAGTGGTTTTTACAACGAAATATATCTACTCTTTATAATATCGCAGGAAATATATATAGGTCCGATTTCACTTCGTCTTCAAGCTAGCCAGGCTATTAAATTTTCCTGTTTTGTGCATATTAAAAAGAATAAAACATGCAGTTTCTTATACTTTAACAGAATGGTCAAATAGTTTAAGTATTATGTTTTGTCCATCGTAAATTGTGAATGAAGTATATTCGATAGGAAGACATGAACGCAGTAGTTTTACAATATAATTTTCCTCGTGAATATCATTCCAGTATCTGAGCATCTGTACATGTAGTATTTCAGTTTTATCAACAGCAATGAGTTGATTTACTGTCTCAAAGGATTCAAGAATAACGCTCGCCTTCGCTGCCGAGTAGCATACGTGTCTATTATTTGTTGTAGTCAATTTTGATATCCATGTAGCAACGCATCCGGTGGTTCGCGGCTACTCAAGGCAATGTGATCCTGAACGAATGACTAGTACTAATTGCATTACACTGTAATAATATAACAGCTTACAGGTCTCCGGCCCCATCCTCTAAGACTAAGTAGGGCCTAAGTAATGGAAACCAAGGTTGAATTTCACTGTGCAATCTGCAAAATAATGTATGGACACTCGTCCTTCTGGCTTATGTTATCCCGCCCCCCCCCCCAAAAAAAACGACAAGGGGTGGGATGGGGGGCACCCCCTCCGAATCCGCCAGTGATACATGACCGTAGAAAGCAATTATATGCTTAATGTATAGTGTTATCTAAACTTGCTGCCAAATATGAAATGAACACCATACACACATTTCCTCCTACTCCAGCCACCACAGCGAAATCATCAAGTTTTGTTTTAATAGTGTGTGCGGGATTTTATTCAGTAATCTACAAAAATGAAGAGGCGAAATTTATGACATGTGAGGAAAACATGGGTCATGGCTATGATCTGTGATATGTAGAAAAAAGGCCTTTGACATGTGATATTGAGAAATAAAACCCCTCATATTTGTGATATATGAAACCCCTATAAAGGCCTCATTGTTATTGCACAAGAGGTCAGACTGACATACTATACGGCATTTTTTCGCGCAAGTTGCTTCGTAATATACAATGAACAATTGCTTATCATAAGGAGTTTTGACCTGTGTTTTTCCTGTATGCTATGCAATTAACTCAAGAGTGGGTATTCCCTTCCAACGTCCACTTGCATCATCTTCTATTTATTCGTCTCTTTATTTTCGTTTTTGCTTTTGTTTTGTACTAATTCTGCCGTAGTTACTAAATTGCGGTTATCGATGTAACTAAATTTAAATTGTCTGTGTTAGTCTGTCCGTCTTTTTTTTTCAAATTTAAACTGTATGAGGATCTTTCAGGCTAGGTCCAGGGAACCCAATCCATTGTTATTGTTGGCAATTTTTCTAACCCTAATAAAAATTGCCAACAATAAGAACGGGTGGGTGGGGTTCCCTGGAGCTTCTTTCAGATTTGCATTGTACTATCTAAACCACTCCTACAGCCATGGAATCGAAAGTGAAACCAAACATTTCTATAATAAAGACCCTATTTATCACCATGGTTATTACTTGCAGTTAATGATGCAGCCGCTGCAATGATTTTATTTGTGAGCCAAATCTCAGTTATTGCACATCAATTAGAACAAAGTAGTTATCAACTTACAAAACAGACATTTGTGGTGTATTGTTTTATTTTCGATGTCATTGTGGTCAATGTTTTATGCTGTCATGCATTATCATATTCTGAGTAAGGACACCAACTCACATTGCACGAGTAGATTATATGTTCAAATGAATAGCACCGATATTTTTCCAGCACTTGAATCGATAGTTTCGTCAAACACTCCATAATTTATAAGTTACAAAAGGAAAGAACTGTCCGTTACTTCTGTGTCACTTTTTATGCATGTACTCTGTAATCTTTACTACAGCTGCCTCTCCACATTTCGTCCAACATACCTAAATGGGCTATTTTTTGTCAAATATGTACCTTATAACAAAATAGATAATAAAAACAATAATATTAAAAATAAGCATGCAAATCGCGCACATAAATGGTTGTTTCATATGGTAGAATGTTGATTATTGATTTGTACAAATGAGCGTCGTGAGCATATATATGTTTTTTCAATGTTTTATACTTGTTTGTACATGTAGAGTTGTATTTTGTAGTGTCTAGAAAAAAACTTTTGTTTAATGTCCTAGTTGTTCCTGAATGTACAGTTGTATCGGTGGAGTCAAAATAAAAAAAAATAATAATAAATAAAAAAAATTAATAAAAAACAAAACAAAAACAGCAAAAAACAAAAACAACCCCCCCCCAAAAAAACTGAATGAGACTGCTTTGTGGCCTTCAATTTCGACACAGGTCGTCCTCTTGTGTGCTTGAAGAAGCTGTTCAAATTAAGTTGAATCTTAAGTTAAGTAAATGGTTAATGGAAAGCTTTGGAAAACAATCGTTTACCTATTAAAGAAGAGACGTTCTTAACATGACAGGCGGAGTATAGGGATTATTGAAAAATTGAGTTGCGTGTCTTACCTGCATGTAAAGCTTTCGATTTGTGTAATGACGCCTTTTAGGTCGGAGACACAGAGCGTGTATTCCCGAATCCGTTGAAGTCTTCGTCAGCTCGTTGAAATGACTGTCATCACCGGTTCTGCAGACAGTGCATAGATGGTTATGTGCGCATATAAGTAGTCATGGTGGTATATACATGCATGGTTGCACAACGCCAATTCATAGCGTGGTTATATATTTTCAAGAAACGTTTGTCCCATTATTTTTCATCACCAAAATATTCCTTTCCATCGAAACGCTTAATGCGCTTTCGCTTTCTGTTTAATGCCCACCAAATAACGCAGAAACGAACCGTAGCTATATCAGTAGCTTATCAATGTGACGAATGCATGCTATGCGGGTTGACTTTCTTGGTCAACTTTTGCGTAATTAACGAGGAACCAATCAGGTATTAAGCGCCTTGAATGGAAGCAGGGCGGTGGATCTGACAAGTACGTGCCTGATTGAAGGATTAAATGTTTTTCGGACCCTTGCGTCATCAAAATAGGTTATATTTGTTTGTTTGTTTTTTTTTTTTTTGATCCTCTATTTTTATTTCAAATGTTTAATTGGTGTAAATAAAGAAAAGTCATATTTGTTATTTCATAGGTCGGTCAAGAATGTAGGTTGGGTCCTAAATTGTTTTCCCGTCAGTTCAGTTAAATATTTTCGGCTATTGATAACACATGCTAGTACTTTTCGCGATCATGAACCGGTGACCATTGCTTCGTCATGGAATGTCTGTACATATGTCCATTGCACGTTAATGTCATTCGCATCGCAGGATTTCAGAATGACTAAAAGTCCATTCTCGTCTACATCACATCCACATATTTTTTTATGGTCGTTATCATCATTCTCTTGTGCTAGTATACATAATAGATACTACACAGCACATAAGACTGCGATGATTCATCCTTTTGAGCGTACCTTTTAAATCCAGCCGACATATAGATATCTGGTGCACTCTTATGTGTATCAGTATTAGTGCCTGATCACTTTATTTTCACCAATTGTAGGAAACAAGAAGAATGTACTTTTGCACTTTGCTTATGTCTACATTTACAAAAAGCACATTCCTGCTTCATTATTGTTTAAAAAAAAAGCGTACAGGAAACTAAGTGTCAATTATGATGTAATTTATATCCTGATCTCGATCGCAGTCAACTGCCCCACCACTTTTATGCCCATGTACCTACTTGAATGTTTGCCAAACACTGGAGTCGCCTATCCATAATTTCGCTCATACCTAAGCGTTACCACTCATGACGTCTACGGCTATTTATATTTCACCAGTGACACACATTTATAAGTCAGTGTGCCTCAGAACGAAATTTCAATAAATTGAATGGAAGGGCGAGAAAACAGAAAAGTAAATGAGCAATGTTAGTCTGGAGTAGATTTATCCGAGCCACACAATATGCATAAACATGTAGAACTACTGGCAGCGTAGTGGTAGAGCGTGTATCTTTGAAATTGAAGGTAGTTAGTTCGAATCTAGTGGTCGTCCTTTTTTCCATTATAGGGCCTATATATTTTTTTCAATGTCAAGGTGATATATATATATATATATATATATATATATATATATATATGGACAACTGGTTTTAACTTAAGCCAAAATTTTAACATCAATTTCAACATTACGAGAGGGGTTCATATTGGTGTTGCCTGCTCCCCAATCGTTTTTTCTTTCAAGAAATAAAATAAGTTTAAACTTACACCAAAAAACTTAATGTGTAAACATAATTTTGCATAGATAATTTTGGAGGACCCACAAGTCTAACTTGGGTTTTCTAATCACTCGTCACAGTTTAACTAAGTATATTTATTTGTTAATGTTTACTAAATATACAAAATTTAGCGTGTCATTGCAGATCTATAAATTCGTTTTTATTATTCATTTATTTATTTATTTATTTATTTATTTATTTATTTATTTATTTATTTATTTATTTATCTATCTATCTATTTATCTATTTATTTTGTTTGCTTGTTTGTTCGTTCGTTCGTTCGTGCGTCTGTTCATTTATTTATTTTGTTTGTTTGTTTGTATTGAATGACGGTTCCCCAATTTTTGTTTTATTACAATTAAAAGTGCTGTTATCGACTGGTACTCACATTTTTTCTCGAATGACAGGCCTTCAAATTTTATCCCGTATTGCAGCTCTATGTTAAAACTGAACTTCATTTTGCATTCAATTACTTCGTGATATGTGATGCTTGGGAGCAGAATTACCAGAAGTCTTGCTTATTTCTCAATCCCTTTTCTTGCACTTTCAAACAAAAGCATGTTTAAAATAATGTTAGGTGTCCAATGAAACTAATCCCTTGTATAATGACATGCTTTCCTATTATCATTATTAATGCACCAAGGCAAGCAATATACTTACCCAGTCTTGCATTCAACACAGATAGACTCTTAAGTGCCAGGTATGGTTAATATGTGTATCACAAAACTTGCAAAACTCACTTTGTAGGAATGTGGCGGCTTGTGCAGCGTGTCTGACAGCTTTAGCGAACACGTGAATTGGACCCGACTGGTCCTAATACTTGCTGTAATTTCAGGATGAGATGCCCAAAATATTCGATTTGACGATACCCACACCCCACAAGAACTAGGTAGCTTTAGGTTTAACCATGGAAAATTTGTCCACCTATAAACCACTAAAGTTACTAAAAAAATCACATTTTAATCATTAAATTAAGTTGTTTTGTTTTTTTGTGTAGTAGTAGTTGTTGTTTTGAATATATCCAAATCAATTAATATTGCTGTAGTGATTAATATGCCAAGATCAACACGTGTGCAAGATTTAATTTTTTAATCGACAAGTAAATTATTTTGAAAAAAAATATTAAAAATGTATAGTATTAGTAGTTATTATGAAGAAAAAATAAATCTGGTTCAACTAAAAGCCACATTATTTTTTTGGAACAGTTGTCAGGGTTAATTGCAATATTTGAAGCACATCATAACTGAACTCTCAGTCAATGTATGACCACAGGAATCCTATGTTTAGGCACCAGGGGAAGAGCTCTTTCCAGTGCCCATAACTGTCTAGTTACCATTGCTGTGTTGATGGTTTCCACGGTGTGATCTAGGCCCATCTCTCCCAGACTCTTAACTCGGGGATGTTGCAGTAATTCCTCCAGCCAATCAATCTTCTTCAAGATTTCCCTTTGACTGTGCTGGCCAATAAACCTTGTTTGTAAACCAACTGAAAGGTAGATCCTGGGGTCGTCCCTAATGAGGCTCTGCATACCCTGTGGTGTTTTCCATTTGTTTTCAAATGCCTGGTTTGAGATTACATATTCAAGCTCAAAATCCTCTGGGAGTCTGGACATCCGACAATTTCGTCCAAACTAGTTGAGTGTCCTATACATCAATTCACCCAGATGACAGTGGGCATCCACAAGAATATACCTTGGGTTCACGCTGAAGATCATATGGCGTTCCTCCCCCTCCATGCCAATAGTGTGGACCATACGCAACTGGTGTTTAATGCACTCTGCACTATCAGAGGGTAGGGTGCTTATAATGGATGCCAAGACCCGCCAGTGAAGCAAGGCTGGAATACGATTGGGGGGAGCCACTGTGACGTCTTCAGGAAGGGACCATTACCTGTCTGTTACTCGACTGCTGTAATCCCTAAACAGCTGCATCTCCGTCTCTGTGATGACAGCCCCCTCAGCATACAGATGCTGATCCTGTACCTTGGCCAGTAGTTCAGTGATATTTTTACATCCCAAAGCCTCTGCCAGACTAATTAGCAGACCTGTCATAAGGGTAGCCCATCCCTGCATGTAATCATCTTGAAACTCCCCAATGCCCATTTTATGCACCTTGAAGTGTTCTTGCAGGCCTGTGACTTGGGCACACTGGAAACCACATTCCCAGCATGACGTACTGAGGGAGATGTACCAGGGTAAACGGTTTTTCAGAACAGGCCTCTTCACGTGGGTGACCCTGCCAGGACATACAGGACAAGGGTGACACTTCTTTTTCCTTGGCTGTGTAGCCATCTGCAAAGTCCCCTCCTGGTCACATACAGTCCTCTTCCCACCAGATGCCGAGGGCTGTAACAGGTAGGCAGGTAAAGGGTCCACTTTCTCCACAACTTCAGGCATTGATTCAGGCATGAAAGTTATTCTCATGCCTCCTTCTTTTGTCTCCTGAACCTGTCTGGTTGGTGATTCCTCATCACTGTTGGTGATCTCCCCTTCCTCTGGCTCCCAGGAATCCAACAATAGCCACTCCTCAGGCCAATCACTGAGGGACGTAGGTTCTCCCATTCTGATGAAGGTAAATAATTTACAAGACATTTTAGGTAACGATATTATATATACACAATGGATTTCCTTACCTGTCTCTGAAAAAACCCTTATATCTCATTAAATCATACAATAATAATTATCATCAGGGTAATCAGATGAAATCAGACTACTCCGAAAAACAAGAACAGCAATTTACAAAGTCATTCCACTTTTTATTTTCCTGTAAAAAGAATAGCCAGCAATCAAGCCCTCTATTCTATAAAATAAAATAATAAGGTATGTACAAATTTACACAGGTCATCTCATTTCCACAATATGTCAACCAAGATTGTACTGATGTAGGTAGGCAGGAGGACAGACTGTTCTGCCTCTTCTGCTCCTTCTGGGTGGGGAAGTGACAGAGCCTTGTACCACTTCAGACTCCGGTGGAATTGGTGTGCTTGTAACAAAATCAGCTGGATCAACATCAAGAACTGATGACTGTTTAACTGTTACCATTTCCGTTCCACTTGCATCAATCTGATCAATGGCATCATTGGATGTCGCAGCCTCCAGGTCTGTTTCGGCAAACAACTCTCGGAAAACATTGACCAATAAAGATTCTTCTTGTTCATCCTCAGAGTATGGTATGGTGGCATCCAAGTATAGCAAATCATGCCTCTTCCATCTCATCCACATGGGGATAAAACGGTCTTTACATAGTTGGAGATGGTCATGATGTGTCACATATTCCTTCCTGTGTCCCTGGATTTTATACAGAACAGCAGATAGGACTTTTGTCACAAAATAAGGGCTGGAGGTTCCTGGTTCTTGTTTTCCTCCAATTACCTGAATACCAGATCTCTTGGAGAAAACACTTCCCTACCCAACGTCATGAGATTGGCGGAGAAACCAGTACTCCTATTAGGCATGGCATGTATGGCCGCAGCTAATTGTGGGAGGTATTTGTCCCAGTTTTTATTGGAACCTTCCACACAGCACCTATCATTTGAAGTAGAAGCCGGTTGTACCTCTCCACTTATTCATTCGCCCTTGGGCGATAGGGGGTTGTCCTAGTCTTAGTGACCTCTAGTAGCTCACAGATGGCACAGATCCAATTTTTGTCCACGTTTTTACCCTGATCACTATGAATTTGCAGAGGACAGCCAAAATCTGGAGAAGAACTCATCCACAAATTGCTTTACCACTGTCTCTGCAGTTTGGTCAGTAGCGGGTAACACTGGAGCCATTTTGTAAATTAGTCTACAAGCATTAGAATGTACACATTCCCACTTGAGCTAGTAGTAAAAGGACCAATGATGTCAACATGAAGCCTCTCCAGTGGTGCACCTGCATGGTACTTTCCCAAACCTGCCTTGGGCCATGTTTTGGGTTTTTTATTCAGGCTACAGATGGAGCAGGACTCTACATAGATTTCACTATCAAGGCCATTAGAATGCCAAAAGAAACTGTGTCACAACAATTGGAGTGTTTTGGTTTGTCCCAGATGTCCAGCCATCCGAACATCATGACAATACTTCAAAACTTCTCGGTGTAGGGACTTAGGAACTACCAGACACTTCCTGGGCACTGCATCTTCCAACGTATAATATAAAACTCCTCCGTCTATCCTTAACTGTGACCTACACAGCCAAAGATGTTTGACAGAAGGACCATGAAGATTCAGCACCTCAGATGTAGGAACTTCATTATTCTGCATCCAAGGAAGAATGGGTACAACATCTGGATCCTTCAGCTGGTTATCCTGCAGCTCCTGCAAAGAATATTTATCTAACCAGTCTGCCGAAACATCATCACTCCTGCTTGGGGTTGGCTAGAAGCACCTCCTGTGACAGATAAGGTTACGACATCATCCACTTCCTCCTCAAACTGGCTCCATTGATTATGGGCACAAGTACAGAATGTGCAACCTCCACATGGGAGCTGACTTAATGAAAACCCTGCTTGGTAACAATCGCAGAAGGTCTCTCGATCAGGGATCTGACTGAAGGCGTCAGCTTTCAGGGGTTTTTTACCTGCTCTGTGAATGATGTCCATATCGTATTGGCTCAATTCTTCGAGCCACATCGCTAACTGACCCTCTATATGTTTAAAGCACAGTAACCAAGCCAGACTATTGTGATGGCTATGAACCACAAATTTCTGACCAAGTAAATAGTGCCTGTACTGGCGGGTAAACCTTACAATAGCCAGAAGTTCTTTCCTGGTTGTATAATATATCTGCTGAGCTGGTGTCAAAGAAAAACTACCATATGAGATAACCCTTAGTTTCCCATCCTGCAATTGCGATAATTCGGCAGCCACTGCGGTGTCTGAAGCATCAGTGTCAAGGAGAAACATAACTTCCTTTTCAGGGAAACCCAGAAGAGGAGCCGAGATTAGAACGCTTCAGCTTTTCAAAAGCCTCCTTGTGATTTTCCTGCCAAATGAACTTATTTTTTGGACCTGGGAGTCTGTACAAACAGGGCGAAGTCTGGGATATCCTCACGATGGTAATTCACAAATCCCCTAAAGGATTCTACTTCCTTGGTAGTCTGTGGCACTGGCCAATTTTAGACAGCCTAAATTTTCTCCGGGTCTACACCTTTACCGTCCTAAGACACAATTTTGCCCAGGAACTTTACCTGTTGCTGGAACAATGAACATTTCTTAGGTTTTAGCTTTATTTCGTTTTTGCAGAACCTCCAGAACACTTACCTGAGATTTACAAGGTGGTCAGAGATGATTTCATGCAGGATCAATGTGTCATCCAAAAATGCCAAAATGATAGACCTAGTTAGTCCCGCAGTACAAAATTCATTGCTCGCATGAAGGTCGTGGGTGCATTACAAAGTCTGAAAGCCATACGTCGATGTTGAAATAAACCATACTTTGTGATAAATGCAGTCTTATGGCAATCAGATGGCTCTATGAGGATTTGCCAGTATGAACTGGCCATATCTAGGGAAGACTGAAAGACATTAACCCCTAGAGTGTCTAAACATTCCTCTATAAGTGGTAGGGGGTAGGAGTCCTTGACTGTCACCTTGTTTAATTCCCTATAATCGATGCACCAGTGAACTCCACCGTCTTTCTTTCTAACTAAAACTGGAGGTGATGCCCAGTCAGACGATAAAGGCTGAATTACACTGATATCCAGCATCTGTTGGAGGTGTTTTTCCTCTTCATTCTCGAAACCCAAAGGGACTCACCTCACATGTTGTTTGATGGGCTGAGCTCTATGAGTGTCCATTTTATGTGTCTCAGCAGCAAAGCAACCTAGATCGTAGTCATTTTTGGAGAAGATATCTGTAAAAGCCCTGAGTAGCGTAGCTATTTGCTCATTTTCTCCAACAGACAAGTTCACTCCAGCTTTTTACAACAGGGTCTGGCGGTCTTCAGTAACATCACTGGTTTTATTGTCAAAATCAGACAAAGAATCTGACTTATGGACAGGACTCAAGCTGTTTACTCGTTGCATGCAAACAAATGTGCAAATATGCAATAATGTGGAAAGGGAAGTAATGTGTAACACGAGGCTGACATGTGTGTTCTTGTAAAACTTCCACACCTCCACTCACTCCTTGTATTTGGAATTCAGAATCAAAGGTTATCAAAATCTCAAATGAAAACCAGATAGTAAAATTCCGCCTCTCTGTTTCAAATGAACACAATTTCCAACTTGCCAACACTTACAGGAAAAAATCCTAAGTTTGGTGTTCTAAGAAAGTTGCAAATTCCACTGTCGTCAAGACAGTTAACAACCGATAGTTCAAAAATGAAAAAATGGTTAACAAAATATTTAGTGAATGTCAAATTCTTCTGGGAAAATGAACCACTTTTACCAAACAAATCTGCCAAAAATGGCGGGAAAATTTTGAAAAGTAGACAAAGAGCCCCAATGTCACTGAGCTCAAAATAAGTTGGTCAGTGCGACCTTTTCAATTCAAGTGCCAAACTGTTTCCAAAGATACGGAAAATTCCAATAGCCACTTTGATCTTTCAGACAGAATCAAAATCCGTCCAAATCACACACTCCTCCCTCCGGCACTCGGTTTTGTAGCAGGCGCGTGATATCACTTCCTGTGGCTAGAGTCGGGATCAGTCAATATTCCTGGTCCGTACAACAACTGTAATGATGTGTGTTTCTGTGTTATGTGTCTCTCTTGGAGTACAGGCCTCTGAAGATCTACAGTATTTTTCCGTATATGGCTTTGCATTGCTGCTGATATTTTGTGAAATGGTGAACAAAGTGTCAATCCTGTACTACCCTTCGGCTGTAATGATTTTTCAATAACGTATCTATGTGATACGGTATTGAAAAATTTGTGATCACATATTTTGCTTCGAAAACTATGGAAATGGATTTATAATATCTTGTTGTTTACAATACCTGCATTAATATACTTGTTAAACCGGGCCGAATGGGTACCAACCATCGATACTGTATTTATTTATGAGCGTTTACTAGTAAATTATCAGTCTGATTTATCGATTTTTCCACTAGGTCTTCTTATGGTTAAATGTGCACTATGGCAAGACTATGTATATGAAGCTAAGGCTCTGTTATTCCTTTTCCATTTAGCCTATGTAGTCTTAACACTGGTATGTGTGAATATATTTTATGCATGCTTGGAAAGTTTACTTTTACAGTGCGTAGATACCATAAAATTGTACAAGGTAAATTCTAGTACCTTTCACTTTGTCATATGCTGTTTTATATTGGTTGGCCTGTTGTTATTTCAAATATCAAACGTTTACTATGTATCTGAAACTATTACCCACCAACCCGGTCACGTGTATTTAGCTGTGCAATACACTTTTCTTCTATACCATAGATGGTGTGATGATGTGATTGACTTTCTATTGTATGTAACTGCAATACTGTTGTTGATCTGTGGTGATGTACATCCAAATCCAGGCCACACTAGCTCCTTTGTAGATCTTACCATTTGCCATGCTAACATTTGTAGTTTGTCAGAGGACAAAGTACGATGTTTTTAAACATCATTAATTAATGATTTTGATATAATTGCCCTTTCTGAAACCTTTCTCACTCCGACAACGCCAGACTGTAATTTAGATCTACCAGGTTTTTCCCCTATTACAAGACGTGATCGACTTGCTCATGTGGGTGGTGGCGTAGCTCTTTATGCCTCACGATCACTGGTAACAAAAAGACGAGCTGACCTTGAGAACCAAAACATCGAGTTACTGTGGGTAAAAGTTTGTTTACACAATAATACATTTTGTTTGATGTAGTTTATAGACCACCAAATGCATACGTTAGTTTCGGGGACCTTTTTGCAGGATAATCTAGATCTAGCAAGGAATTCTGGTATAGACAAAATTGTAATAATGGGTGATCTAAATGCAGATTACTGCACAAACCATGGTAGGAAACTGACAGATTTTTTACAATTAATAACCTATATATCCATGATAATGAACAACTAGGAATACGGAAACACCCTCATCCTGTCTTGACCAAATGATACAAATATTCCCAATTACATTTCTGACATCAGGGTTCCCCCTCCTCTGGCAAACTGTGACCATTCAGTAATTAGTGCAAATTTGTTATTTAGACGAAAAAAAAATCTTTGTTTTGCCAGATTTGTTTGGAATTATGATCGAGCTGATTTCGAAACATTTAGGGGAAAATTACACCATTATGATTGGGCCCCTGCTTCGAATCACATGATATTAACACTGAATGCTTCAAATGGACAAATTCGTTTCTTACCATAGCAAAAGAGAACATTCCAAATGATAGTGTAACGATTAGACCTAATGATTCTCCATGGTATACAAATACTCTTAAGTTCCACCAAGCGGAAGGTGTATCGCATTCATAAAAGAGCTAAAAAGAATTCATGTTTGTGGCCGTATTTTAGGCAGTTGGAAAACAAGTATATTGAAGATTTGAGACTGGCCGAACAAAATTATTACAAACGTCTTGACGACTCCGTCAACAAAACGCAACATGGAAAAAAAGCTGGTGGCATACTGTCAAATCTTTTCTAAATAAGAACCACTCTCTAAACATACCGGCTATCATCCATAATAATCGTACTTATACAGATAACGAATCTAAAGCACAGACCCTTAACGATCTATTCCTAAGCAGTTGTAGCATGGACGATACTAACTTTAACATGCTGACTCAAAATCGGGATTTCCAATCTCCCACTGATGCACTAAGTTCTATCTCTGTTCATATTAACGAAGTTTTTTATATCTTGAAAAGTCTAGATACTACAAAGGCTAATGGGCCGGACGGAATTAGCGCATGTGTCCTCAAAGAGGCTGCTCCTGCTATTTCCAAATTATTATCTAGAATTTTTAATAACTCCTTGTTAAAAGGATCCGCTTCCCAGTAAGTGGAAAAAAAGCTAACGTTCCTTTTCTAAAGAAAGGTCTCCTTATGATTGCAAAAATTACAAGCCTATTTCTATCTTATGCTGTGTTTCCAAAGTGTTTGAAAGAGTTATTTTTGAACATGTTTTTTAATTTCTTCCGTGACAAACAAATGATTTCTGATTGTCAGTCTGGTTTTATACCAAGTGACAACACTGTTAGTCAATTAATCTTCCTTTATCATCATATTTGCCAGGCAGTAGACCTGCAAAGGAAGTAAGAATAATATTTTGTGACATTTCTAAAGCGTTTGATAGAGTGTACCATCCTGGTTTACTACATAAACTGCAAAAGGCTGGGATAACTGGACACTTACTGACTTGGTTTGACAATTGTTTAAGTAACCGTCAGCAGCGAGTGGTGATCCAGGGTGGTTCTTCCTGGGGCCGAGTCGAAGTAGGTGTCCCCCAGGGTTCTGTCCTGGGTCCCTTGTTATTTTTAATTTACATAAATGATATAGTTAATGTAGTCCAGTCTCAACTAAGGCAACAGCCTCCCTTAATTCTGACTTACAGGAAATTGAGTCATGGTCGCAGCAGTGGCTAATAGTCTTTAATCCATCTCAGACCAAATCCATGATTATTTCAAGGAAGAGAATACCCAGAAGATATCCTGATGTTGTATTTAAAGATCCAACCTTGCAAATGGATACTGAACATAAACACCTCGGACTGATAGTGTGGTCGGATTTAACGTGGTCCAGTCATATAAATTAAATTACGAATAAAGGCATGGAAATGGTTAATATTTTGAAGCACTTACAAATGGGCTTAAGCAGGAAGTCTCTCGAAATATTATACCTCTCCTTTGTTCATCCTATCTTGGAATTTGGGTCTGTGGTCTGGGATGGATGCACATCATCGGAATCTGAAAAACTAGAAGATGTACAATTGGCGGCTGCACGAGTCATTACAGGTGCAATCATCTTATTTACTATGAGTCTGGTTTAGAAAAAAATATCGAAACGCCGAACTTAAAGTAAATTAACTTTGTTCTATAAAATAGAACATGGGTTGGCTTCCATTTATTTACAAAATTTACTTCCAAATTATATACAGGACAGAAATCGCTGTGCATTGCAATCGAAGTGGAATTTATCTTTGATACAAACTTGGACTAATCTCTTTGACGCATCCTTCTTCCCGTCTGCGGTCAGACTGTGGAACAGTCTTCCAACACAAGTGCGTGATTCCGTAAATGTTGATGAGTTTATGTCTAAGCTAAACACAAATACTAAGAAATGTAACAAATTATACTATATAGGTGAGAGGAGAATGGCGATTCTCCATGCACATTTGCGCATGAGATTCAGTAAGCTTCAGGCTGATTTATTTAATATCGGTGTGTTAGACTCTCCTTGGTGTGCCTGATGAACGGCGAATGGGGATGCTTTTCATTATTTTTCCGAATGTACAAAGTACAGCACTTATTGTCACCAACTGCAAAGTTCGATCTTACCTATTGCATCCTTTACTGTTCCAACGCTTGTATTTGGGTCACAAAACTGCACCTTTGATGAAAACGTTTCCATTTTTAAATCAGTACATAGGTACATAATCTCAACAACCAGATTTGACACTTGATGGTGTGATATATCTCCTTGTTAATTTCGGTTAGAAATGCTAAGTTAACTTATACAGGTAGTAAGGCCCACTCCAAACAACTATATACCTATCTGTAAACATGTCTGGTGGTGTATAATTCTTCTTCTCATGTGGCATGTCACTCTATCTGTACCAGTCACTGTAGTAGCGTTTCTCTTTGCACTCGGGCTATACATGTTGTCAAGCGTTTCATTTTTCCTCTTCTGTTTTCAAGAGGGATCCATATAGGACTGTGTCCTGTTTCCCAATTGATTTAATAAAATATGTTTAAACCAAAGTTAATATCAATAAGTCTAAGGTTTTGATTTTAAATAAGACGGGTAAGTTAATAAAAAGAACTTTAGTTCTAGGTAAAAATTGATTAGAATGTGTCAGAAACTATGTGTATTTGGGTATAGAAATATCAGCAAGTGACTAATTTGAAGGTGCTACAAAGCGACTATGTGATAAATCCCCAAAAGCACTCAGACGACTCAAAAGATTATTTTTTGTTGGGAAAGTGAGCACTAAATTCCTTATTAATCTGTTTGAAAAGGGTGTAAAAACTTTATGCGTGCTTGTGAAATATGGGGTGCTTACTCTGCCCTCCCATCAAAAATTTTATCAATTGACTCTTTCGCAGGCTATTTCAAACTTGACTACGAAAAATTCAATATCAGTTTTTTGAAACATTGTCTCGGTGTGCACCACAAAGCATCAAATATTGCAGTTCTTGGTGAACTTGGCCAATTACCTGTGTCACTGAAAATTTTGAGACTTGTCTTGAAGAACTGGTTGAGAATTGTTAATTTACCAACCGATAGCCTTCTGTATGACGCATATTTATGTAATGTCATGATGTCATTAGAAGGGAAAAGTACGTGGTTGCAAACTATTTCGGACACGCTACATGGTATAGACATGAAATACGCTACATGGTATAGACATGAAATATATATGAGACAAGTGCGGAAACAAAAGCGGTTGTTTTCCAGATAATATATTAAAAAAACATTCCCAAATTTTATTTTCGAAACAATGGAAGTAGAAATTGAATAATAATGAAGCAGAAGATAAAAAAATGAGAAGCTATATTTTACATAAAAGAGAACTTACATTCGAAAATCATATACATATGATCAAAGATTTTACCATAAGGAAAAATATCTCGAGACTAAGAATCAGGGCACATAATTTGGCGATCGAAAACGGAAGACACAAATGTCCGTCAAAATTACCCATAGAATTAAGACTTTTCGAGCAATGTAATCTCTTAGAGGACGAGTGTCACGTTATTGTTGCCTTTCTCTCATGTCGGCCCTATTTACACAATCAGTACCAATGTTTGGATAAATTAGAGTTACCCTTTTTTTCTCTTTTACCAGGTGCGAATAGCAGCACTTGTCTCCTGGGGTTGTCTGATGTGTTTGTAATTTATTATCACTTTTTTTGTCTCAACACTTTGTTTATATAGGGGTTGGTGTTGTTGATATCGTATTTCTATGTAGTAATCAACGTGTGAAAAGTTTGTATCGCTAAGCGTACTCCCGCACTTTTTGTATACTGTGGTGCAGCCAATAAAGTTTCATTCAGTCCATATTTATTCTTCAACACACCTCATGATCTACTCCTGCCACAGTTTTTTTGTGAAGTTTTGTTTCATTTTTTCATTTAATCATTAACAAAATGTGTTATTTCTTTGAGTGCCACTGGAAAAGTTGAGTGCAGTTTGACCGAGCATCGTCCAGTTCAGCAATGCCCCAGTAGATAGGTCGCCCTTTCAGATATACCGCAGCCACTGACTACTGCCCTGGTGCCCATGCCCTCCCCCCCCCCAAAAAAAAACAAAAAAAACCACACACACACACACACACACAAAAAGCCCCCCCCCCCGAAAGACCCCCCAACACCCACCCACCCCAAAATGACCAGGGCCCAACTGGATAAATGCCATCTGCTGGCCACAGGAGGAACCACCCTCAGAACCAACACAGCAGACAGATTTGTAGTTCTGCAGTCCACTGGTAAATTACGTAAATTCTATGACCAAGCCAGGTCTAGTGTTGGTCAGCCAGTATATGCATATAATTCGCATGGAATGGTTTCATGAAAAGTGTATATCTAAGGAGGAAACCTCTGGTATTTGAACATGTAAATTATGCCATAAAATACCAATTATCCTGAGTGAAATGCGAAAGGATATGAAAGGCTTACAAACAGCTAATATGGACTTGGTCAAAGAAGTTGTAGTTGTAAAGTGGCGGAATGAAATGAGGGAGAGTGGACAAGATTAAAGAGACACTCAAACATAAAATACCAAAACGTGTGTATGCTGTAATCATCCATTGTGGAACGAATCATGTGCCAAGGGAGGCAGCTGATGCCATAATATGACATTTTAAATCACTGGAAGAAGATCTGATTGACTATATGTACGTTAGGAATATATATGTATCTCTTGCTTAATCTATAGGCCCTATAGTATTTGCCCTAAGACACACCGTCGTACAAAAATTGCAGTGATGTGTAAGTGCAACCACTAGCATTGTCCCCGTTTCCAGGAAACATGACTTACCGACAAGGACAATGTAGAAGATAAAATCACTCCTATTCTTAAAGTTTACAATTGCATTGTGCATAATGTAAAAAAATACATAGCAGAGCAACAAGTGGTTGAGGTGCCATCTTGATACTTTACCGTAAAAGAAATGATGCATGTCTTGAAATTAATTCACATGTCGGTAGAAGGTATTTTGTGGTTATCAATATTAGGGAAACCTATTGGATCACAATTTGATATTTACTTCGATGTAGTCTATATCCCTCGTGTATCTCCACATAATATTGCATCCAGTGAAACGGATCACTGGTTTATCCTCATTTCTCATTTGATGAAATACTGTAATAGAGGTAAAATTGTTATTGTCGGAGACCTCAATGCACATACCGCATCTTGTTCCCATTTTGTAGTAAAGGATCGAGCAGATCATGGGCCACTACCTAATGCATATGTAAGTGACCTCAAGGTCACAGTACCCAGATGCTCTCGAGACGGGTTTGTAAACATGTATGGTAAACATTGACTCAATGTTTGTAAATCGACAGGTCTTAGAATCATGTGCAGTAGAGACAAAGGTAGTGAGCAAGGGAACTTTATTGGCCATAAACCCCAAGGCTCCAGTGTTGTTGATTATTTACTTTGTGACGATTACACACGCTCTTTAATTAAAAGTTTAAATGTTGCTGATTCTAATCACTTGTTCAGCGATCTTGGTCCTTTGGCCTCAAGCCTCACTAGCTTATCTATCAAACAGAATGTAGGTGATCATAACCTAGCCCTCGACAATGGGCCTATACATATAATATGGGATTAAAGTTCTCTATCACTCTTTTAAATACTCTTAATACTGTTGATATTAAAGACCGACTCCATTATTTGGATACTAATATGGGTCCATTAACAGTTAATACAGCTGTGGAGGAGCTTGTTGAAATTTTAATGAATGCTGCAAAAAAGAGCCTTAAAACACTAAAAGGCAAAAAGAAAAAAACAAAAATTCTAAAAGGAAACGGGCTATAAATTTTGACAGTCAAGATATATTTATGAATATTTTCTGCATAAAAGACTGGGGCAGGTATCATGCTTCATAAAATAAATAAATAAAAATCTCACAAAAGCAATAACACAAAAGGCTCTAATCTATATATATATATATATATATATATATACGTCCATGTTCAACAGTAAGCACCACATAAGACACTATGCTCATATGGAAGTAAACAATCCGACAGGGTCAAAAAGCGGGCTTTGAATAAATTTTCAACAACGTACCCGCTGATGCAACAGAAATGTGTCCCAACTGGCTATATCTACCTCCACGGAGGGAAGGAAAGTACACTCCTATCTTGGCACAACCATTGGGGATTAATTAACCTATATAGTACAGTCCTTCGTATAAAGATTACTATTGGGTTAGTGTGTGATGTGCCAATTTATGCCGGACGAAAACAATATATCCCCCACTCCAACCCCTGCCAAAACGTACACAACGAACAAAGGTCTTTTTCAGAATATTCACGTGTCTAGACGTGTTTTACTGAGTTATTCCTTGAGTTAAATAATTTTTTATAGTGTAATTCCCGAGGTTTCTTCAGTGTTTCTGTGACTCTGTATCTATATCGATTGTAAATTAAGATGTTGTGTTTGTTAGATTGTCCAATTTACGTTGATGCAAGTTGTTTTTATGTGGGATTCATTTTCTCAGGTTTGTAGTATCCCATCTATTGTCTTTAGCTCTTTTGTGTGAAAATTTTGTTCGGAAAAAATTTTCATCAAATAATTTATAATAAGTAAAAACGAAAAGGTCACATTTTCTATCAGTTGATTTCTCTGCAAATTCTTCATTCCAGTTTATTTCTGATAAGTCTGCCTGAAAGTTACTCAGATTTCTGTCATTGAAAATGCGTTTTAATGGCCTATTATTAGTAGTCTCTTTTTTAAGGTATGTCTAGTAGGAGGAAATTTGGTAAATGATCAGTGATAGCGGTTAGAAAGTTTACAGTTGTAAAAATTGTTATTAATCTCTTTTACTGTAAGGTTTATGTCTATTTGAGTACTTTATGTAGCAAAAGTTTCTGTATTTCTTCTTGGAAGTGTTACACAGGGGGTATAGTTGTGCACAATTAGGTTGTTAAAGTAAACTCTGGTATTATCATCGTGCATGTTTAATACATTTATATTGAGATGTACAGCATCTTTTTGTGTCATGGTTCACATGCTTGAAGACATTTCTAAATCTGATTAAAAATATTTTATGCAACACTTGTTTGGGCGCCTGTATATTACAACTACAGTATATGTTGATTCGGGGGTGTACAAATCAATACAGACTCGTTCTAGATATTTTGATGTTTTTTTCAAAAAGGGGTTTGATCTCTGACTTAATGGTGCTTGTGTTGTCTTTAATGTAAACAGCAGCACCACCAAATGATGAGTTTCTTCAAGGTTTAACAAAAATAGCATCATAGTCCTACATTGTGCATCATAGTCCTACATTGTGCCTCTACACCAATAAGAATTATTCCTTATTTCTGTCAATGCTGTAATGCCAAACTGTTAATGGTTCAATATATAATTTCACTTTGTGACTGATTTTTGATATGCTTTGGATTTTCTGGTGAGATTTTTACCTCCTGCTTTTTATCAAATCATCAAACTGGCACTCATTTACATGAGAGCACGACAAACATTCGAAGAATTCCTTAGGAATAGTCTCTATCATATTTATTGTATCATTATTTTTATCCATCAATTTTTTGAACTAATTATGACTGTTTTTAAACAGTTCAACTTCAAAATCCGTAATGTTTTTAAATTGAAAAATGTTCACATTATCCACAATTATGCAGCATTAGTCTGGGAAGGTATGGGTACAGAATTGTGTACATTGTCACTGTTACAGCTAAATGATAGCACCAAGAAAGTATGGAAATATCAATCCAATTTAGAAGACTTACACTCAATAAAGTATGTATTGTGAACACAGTTGCATTGTTATCAATGACTGTGTGGGAATTCCGGTCACTGATGTAATGATTTCATACATTGAATCTCGACGGAGATTAATGAAATCTAGGATTTATGAAGATTAATATGAAATGCCTTCTGCCAGTTGTAAATTTTCCTACTATATTTATTACAATGGACCATTCAAAGGTGCAAGAATACAACCATTGGGTTCTGTGTCTAGTCAGGATCATAGACATGTAACATTTAGTAGGTAGATCTTGAATTTTTATATGAACCTTTTGTACTTGGTTGGAAACCCTACAGAGCTCATTTGCTGTGAGCCTTAAGTAGTTACCAGAAACTGAGATATGCGGCATGGAACACGATGGTTTGTACCCGAAGCTGAGTCACCCACCTACACATAATGGAATTAATGACAGGAAGCAATTGAATATACAGGTGATGGGTACATAACAAGTACAAGTAAAGATTTTTAATTGAAGGATGATGAAATCACCCCTCATTGTACCAGATGGCTGAACTATATATATTTGCCACATCTCGATGGAGGCTCATACTATGTACCAATCAAGTCAACATTAAAGGCATCATGGAGTTGTGAGATATTGCCATTTTGATTTAGAAAAATGAAGATGCCAAACGCTCCACACGGACCTGGACCAATTTAACAAACCAACCATGTGCAACAATGCTTACATCTTCTGAACATCAGAGAATGCAGTCAGATAAAAAAGCTGCGCATCGAAGCACTTTACACTTTGTTGCATTTTGCAAAGTTCCCTATGCTCATAGTCATTTTAAGTATTTTTTTCAACATGTCCATAATTATGTTATTGTCACCTGTCTCCCCCATATCAATGCAACTAAACATGCTGAGGTATATTACTGTCTACCTATTCCAGAAAGGGAAATGTTATTTTTATGCTTGCTCTTTATTCCCAGTTCTGTCCATTCTGCTCAAACTGCCAGGTTTTCCTAGCTGCCATCTCATTTCCAGCTGCCAGTTCTCTCTATTGGCTCTAGGTTCTTCTGCAGCCACAACTTATTTCCCTGATGACATTGTGCCACAAGTTACCAGTTCTTCTTCAGCTGCCAATTCTTCCACAACAACCAATTCTCCTCTAGCTGTTAGTTCTTTCCCAGCTGTCAGTTCTCCCAGTAAACTAGTGGTTGCCAGTACTTTCTAAAAGGTCAGAGAAATTGTGTTCGTCTACTTCAGGTCATTCAAATTTAACCTTTTGCTTCATCCAAGTATTAGAGAGGATTCAACAAAGCTTCTAATTTTGGTATTTATGCACTGAGGCATTGTACCATTCCAGAGAATCTACACACTTCATGCCCATTTGGGTAGGTGGGTGGGTGCGAGCTTTCTAATAACTTCTCGTCGATATTTAAGTACAGAGATGAATAATGGGATTCTGTTCCATGTAAATGAGCTGTTTACGTGACAGTTGACATTTTGCTGGTAATATCTTTAATTTATTGTTGATGAGCAATTTAAAATTACATTTGGAGTGATCTGCTTCATTCCCTCAAAGTTACATAACACCATCCATTTAGGTGAACAAATTTTCTGTGTATTTGCACTGGTTTGGTATCACAGGTCCACAAAATATGGTTGGCAAACAGAAGTAAAAATATTGAAGCACTTTGGCAACCTGTTCTGAACATAATTATGTTTCATGTGCAAAATAATCATTGACTCATATGTAGTTTGTGCTTGTTTTTCCAGGATGTAGAGCAAAAGATGCCTCAGATAGATCAATAGTGGACAGTATAGTCCCATCAGATCCCCCCAGAATTTGAATAGCCTGTCTTATTAAGTTAAAAGGGGCATTTTGCTGGTCAACCCTGTTATTCAGATGGTGAAAGGCAGCACTACTCTGTACTTCCTTAGATGTTCATTCTTGACCAACATCAGTGGGCTTGTATGGATGGATCTCTTTCGAGATCGAATACTTAAATTTTTTGGGTTTATAAATTTCCTTGTCAATATGTTTCTCCTGCGATTTGCAGAAAAATAAGGCCTGGTGTAAAAAGGACCTTTGTCTGTCAGTTTAAAGTCTACTTGGTGATGCGAGCAATCGCTGATATCACCGTGTAAAGAAAATGCTGCAGAGTTTTCCAACAAAATATGTTTTAGTCACTCTTTTTCCCCATTTTGCACACACTCCTTAAGATTTATATGATGCTTAATGATTTCCTCATCAGGCATTTCAAGTATATGATGCTTTATGATTTCCTCATCAAGCATCTCAAGACTTGGATTGTCTGTGTCCATGAATGAGTCTGTTCCCATTTCATACTCTCGCAACCCTGCTCTGTTCCCATTTCATACTCTCGCAACCCTGCTCTGTCTACCCGTGTTGCTATGAATTGTTGGACCAGCGCTATGTTCATGTCTCTCACACTGTACACCAAGTTTTAGCTGTGCAAGTCTTTTGTGTGACATACACCTCACCAGTATTTCTATCATCCCTGTACAGTGTGGTCACATTCCCCCCTTCACATCAACATGCGTATTTAGAAAATAAATATCACCAAAAGTCTGTAGAATCCCGTGTCCTAATGGTATAGTGGACTTGATTTTAAACTCTTGTTGCTATCGTTGTACACAAGAATGGTAGCATAAGTTTTCATGAAGTTTATTAGCATATCACAGGGCAGATATTAGGTATCCAAACATCGTGAAGTTGAAGTGTAACTTCCCTTTTCCTCATAAAGGATGGGAACCAAGCTTTCAGTGTAAGATTTTTGCTTTTACCTTGTCGGTTGATGATGTAATTGCAGGCGGCATGCAACCAAAATCTTTTGCTATTGTATCATAACATGTGTGAACCAAAGTCTAATTTAGCACATAATTCTTTAAGGGAGTTCGTCACCAGAATAAAATCAAGTTCTCCCAGGTTAAGCAAACTTAGTGATGCAACTTCAAACTCATGTCCTTAAATCTGAATTTTAAATTCTACGCAACACTTGGTCCTGAGAATGGTACTGCTTCGAACTAAAATTAAAAGTTTCAATGGGCATCATCCGCTATTTCGATAGAAATGCGGATACATAGATTGTCCTCTTACTTCCGAGTATTTTGATTGCCCTATGGTCAACAGGTTAAAGTATGTTTTGTCAATTAGACAGTGCCCTTGTGTCATGTTTGCACTATTTAGCTTATTGGTACATTATTCTAGAGTCCTGGTATTGTCTTCACTACAACTGGGACTGGGACATATACATTTGCAGCTACAATCTGTTTGTGGGTTAAATTTATTTCTCTGTCCTTGCTTATACTGTGGTCCATGGTGCCTTTAACCCTTTTGGAGGTGAGGGCATATATTCTGTTCACCCCTTGTTGCTTGGGGTGGCAAATAAGGTTGTTGTTGGGTTTACAGATTCCCAAACTGGTAGTTATACATATGTGAGGCACAGAAGGATGAATTACTGATTTTTTTTGGAAACACATCTGTGTGGTGTTCTGTTGATGAACAATAAAATGACCCCTTCTACCATTGCATCTGTACCTGCCCCTGCCATAGGAAAAAGACATTCTTTCCACTGTTCATATATTGGGTTGTCATCTCGGTGTCTTCGCCGCTTTTGCTCAGTGCTTCTATTGTGACAAGAAGATCTAGAACTCTAGAACGACGATCTTTGCTACGTTTGTTCTCAGGTTTAGTGGTTTTGTTTCTCTCTATTCTCAGCTTGACTACCTGTTCACTCAGGTCTTTCACTGCATCCTGTAGGGACCCATAAGGCTAGCTAGAAAAGGACACTTCCTTTACAAAAGTTTTTTGTAGGTATAAATATTGTTGCGTTAATACAGCAGCTTCTTCCAAGGTTTTGGGTTTAGCCATCACAATTGAACTTTTTGCATCTACGGGTAGCTTGTTCATCAACTGGTCCAAGACCATATTCTCATCTGCATAGTTCAACCTTTTGGACAGTCAGCATAGTCCTGCCAGGTACTATGTATCAACAGATTCGCTGCTGCAGGGGGTACAATTTCGAAAAACGTTTAGTTTGAACGCCAGAAAATCTTATTATAAATTTAGATTTGATTTCAGACTACACTTCAGTTTTTACATACTGAGGCCACAGATGGGCTTGCCTTTGTAGCCAAAATGGTGCCACCTATTGTGCATCATCATTGCTGCCATGGATCGTACAATAGTCATCAAAAGATAAAATATTGATTTGTGTGTTCTCAAACTGTAGAGCATCGAATTTAGCAGCAAAAATTCTGATTGTTTCAAACTGCTGAACTGGCGATAACCCCACTTTTTTCTTCAACGTCAGGCATCTGGTTAATTTTTTTACCTATTTCAAAATGAAATAAATTGAATCTGCAATGCAAAGAGATGTTAAAGGTTGGTGCCAGCAGACTCATGAAATTGAAAAACAAATTATTGTGCATAAGCATACACAATGTCCTGTTGAGTTCATGTTTATCCATATTAGGGCAGTACATATCAGATATGCGAGCTAGGATTTGTAAGCACACACACACACGATCCTGAATCCATCAGAATATTCATAAATGTATCGTAGGGTGCCGATTGTCCATTTCAGATCCACTAGCAGGCAACAAAAGTTCCTCCTTGGAAAGAAGAATTATAAGCCCCTTATGTTGAATTGTAGGGCACACATGGGGCTCATTGTGTTGAAAACCCAGATTCTCCCCCGCATTTTGCATACTTCATTGGGAACAATTATCAGAAGCGTTATTTCTCTTTCTCCATCTTTACTCTTCGTTCTGGTAGACTGGTTTCTACTTATCTAATGCCAACTGTAAGAGCAAGACCTTTTGTCTGCATGGTCTATCTTTGTTCTGTCTTGCCACTTTCTACTTTCCTGTCCACCTCTCTACTTCGTGGGGTTGGCTCCAACTACCTTTACTTTAGCGCACTTTCATCATTCGACTGCCTTGCCTCTCATTAACCGACAACTCCATAACACAAAGACGAAGTAAAAACTTAAGAGAATGCAATCCTCGCATATTTAAGATGCATTTATTGAGTAATTATCACGTTGATGTAGTCCTGATCTGTTGCCAGAAAAGGAAAATGCTGTAATGATGTCTAATTGTTTCAGAATGTTCTACATGGTAACCACAGCTGTACCATGTTTTAAAATGTGTGCAGTATCCAAAGGTATCCCACACACACTGTTTGCTTGTGTTTTATCATCAATAATCAGGTTGGACTGCAAACGTCCAGCAGAAAAAAAACTCTGTTTCGTATTCTAGATAATGATAGTCGTTTAACAAGTGAACATACAAAGATCAGCGCAGTGGCCACATTTTCTTTTGCATTTATTGTTCGTCACACCGACAAAGCCGATGAGGACACCTGCTTATCAAGCATCAAGTAGCAAAACATTCCAGTATTGCGTCACCAAAGCGTAGATATAATCCCTTTGCCCAATGCATGTTTCAGATTTCTATCATACTTCACAAGTACATCCTGCCAAGCAATGGCCTAAATACCACTAGCAAAATGCAAATGAACGCAGTTATCATTTGACTTTATCTCCATCTGCAGCTGGTATGTCTTGGTCGTCAGCTCGCCGACCCGACAAAAATTGCTGTCATAAACACAACTGTTATCATGCGGCTTCACTGAATTACCTGACATCGTATATTCTACTCTATTCGCAGAACTTGTTAAAGATTAACACATGGTCTGCGTAGTGCTGTCTCATTATTTTTCTATGTGGTCGCACAGCATGATAGTAGATTCTTTATCAGTGCAGCAGAGTCATAATGTCCCTCATTGACTGTCTCCATAGGCATTGTACTGTGAATTGTGTCATTGTAAATTGATATGCTTTGATTAATCATTTAATCTATGCTTGTCAAAATGAGACATGCATTTCAATCTTCATCATTTATCATCAAGTAGGCAAATATTCTGCGTACAGTTTACTAGCTTGCCAATATTCCCTGGACACTGCAGTAACTCATCCAGGTTGTTGAATCACCAATTACTCAAGTCTGCAGAGGTGATTATTATTGCCTCACATACACCTTGATTCAGCGTGCACACTTTTGAATTTTAATCCAAGCTCGAGATAATCAGACAGAAAGCACGAAAAGCTCAAGGAATCAACAAGTAATAAATAGACAACGGGTATCGGGTGTGCTGCTGTTTTTGTTTCTTGAAATAGTGAGAGTTGGAAATGACAAAATATATCCGGTATGTGCTGATGTGGTGTAGGCATGATAACGGAGGAATAAACCAACATACGGCATTGGCCTGATCTTCCCTGGTGACCAACCGGCCGAAATATATATATATATATATATATATATATATATAAATATAAATATATATGTATATATATATGTATATATGTGTATATACATATATATATATATATATATATATATATATATATATATATATATATATATATATATATATATATATATATATATATATATATATATATATAACAACATCCAAAACGCACATTTTACGTCCTAGTATATCCTGGACTGCACCACATACATGAGCTCCCCAAATATAATACATGAACATGCATTAACCGTTGTTTGAGGTCATGGTCGCTTTCCTGTATAAACGTCATGCACCACTGACATCAGTGATATTGAAAGCAGGCCCTGGTGCATGACGTGTGCTATTTACCAGCTGTTTTCATGTTGTGCCAATAAACTATGATGTCTCTGGTCGAGAATGGTCAATGTAAAAAATTTCCTCAATGCGCTTTGGAAATCTGTTTACTATCAAAAGCTGAAAGAGTTAAAACTTCCCAATTTCTCATATAATGTATTTCATTTTGTGCCTTACATTAGCTTAAGTACACTATGTACAATCATTCAATAGTTGTACATAGTTCATTTATTATTATTCAGAGAAAAAACTCCATTTTTACTTCCACAGAATAATATGGTATGATTTGAAGATCATTTCCTATTTTTAGAAAATATGCTTCGTAAGGCCGAAGAGCAATACTGCATTTCATAAAACCATTATTTCATCCACAAGTAATCAAGAAACAAAATTATTAGCAAGAAGTTCAATGAATCGGGTGTGTTAAATTTTCTCAGAGACACACCATAGTATCAAAAATTTCTTCATTAAAAACATGAATATCCTAGCTCACACGTTTTGATCTATTTATCTGTTTATTTAACGAGTTTTGCATTTTTTAACTTAATGACATACCGGTCTTGAATAATTAAAGAATCAATCAACTGAGGCAAAAGTTGTTTAGCTCCAAAAAGTCACGAAACGATGTCCTTAATATGGTACACTTTCAGAATATTCGAGACATGGAAAGGCGAAAAATAGTTTTTCTGGGATTCGAGCCCACGATTCATGCATAACTAATGGCGTGCAGTGATCTACTGGGTCTCACCTACCACCTAAAAACAGGCAGATATACATGCACTACAAATTGGGTAATTCGTATCATTGATGCAAAATTCTCAGACTGATTGCAAGCTCCAAAAATACAATTGACATGTATCATGGTGTCAGGAGCAAAACATCTTGAGATCTCCAACATGTTACGTTTAAGATGGCGTAATGAATAACGTTTGTTGCTAAGTAAGTTTACAGCCACTGTACTGTGCCAAAATGTAGCTGATTGACCTGTATTGAACCGGAAATGATTGTCGAAACACAGCAAACCTTTTGGAATTATACTTTTCGATAACCAGAATAACTGTTTTGCAACATGCGTATATCCAATAACTTATACTGATAATTAAAATCCTGAGTGAGTAGTAAGAAATACAAAATATGCAGTCCTAATAATTTGAGGGAGCGGTTCAAACGTTGTTGCATTTGAGACGTATTTATTTCCCTCACAATGCATACAGTAAAACATAAAAAAAAGGATAAAAAAGGGGTAAAGGGCACCGAAGCACCTATATTTGACGTACAGGTAAATTCATGTTACGGTGATATGACACAGAGACATCTGCCTGAAGTCTCGTAAATTCCTCCAAATGACAACTTTTGACCCAATCAGAGGACTTGAACATGACGCCGTGACCGTTTGCCCAAATAAGGTGGCCTTTCCATTTATATTTTTCACACAAATTTGTTCGTTTGAGGCCAGCTGACTGCCAAAGTTATCACGATTATTAGAGATACTTATATCCACTCCGTCTAGACCCATACCTGTAAGAAAAATAGAGATTATATTCAAATACTGTTTTGCCAATAATGATGCTAGAAATATTTCTTGTACAGAGACAGCAAGTATATAACAAGAATTTACTACAAACCCTTTGAAATAGCTTGACGTAATTATTTTGTGACTTCATTTTAGAAAATGTTGTGGACAAACTCACCCTTTTAACATAGTATTGTCTCAGGAAAGTATATTTGTCGGTACTAAGGTCGCAAGTGCCATTTTATCCACCAAGGAATAAATACGGAATCATCCGTTTTTCATTCCCTAAGCAAAAATTGATGTTGGCAAGTTCCATTTTGTACCGATAACTCTTGGCTTTTTAATCGAATTCCCTGATTTTGACAATTTTACATCGGCCTTATATTTTGAACCATATCATGCAATTGCTTACCCACAAGGTGTACACTTGAAATTGTAATGGCTTCATCCAACTCCAACCACCACCAAGTTTGGGACTCAAAGCCCGTCCAGGAGCAAGTGGATTTCATCCCGTCCACTGCTAAGTAGCTTCCATGACCATTCCATGTGCTGCGCTGATTGGTACCCAGTACAGTAACATTATGTCCTAAAGCACACACATGAACATATATATATATATATATATATTTATATATATATATGTATATATATATGTATGTATGTATATATATATACATACATATATATATATGTATATATACATATATGTATATATATATGTATATATATATAAATATATATGTGTGTGTGTGTGTGTGTGTGTTTGTGTGTGACGAACCCAAACACAAAGATGAACCTGGTTGGATATGCAATTTTATTTTTATACTATGTTGGGTTCCAACATAGTATAATCAATTGCTAAAATTTTCAATGGCTTGCTAGCCAATAAGAACCCAGTGGTAGTGTTAATGGACTTGCCTGATTTAGCTAGCACTGGCTACAAATCTGGTCATACTTTTGTACGTCCTTTCTCATATAGGGCCAATAGCATCTGGAGCTTACTAAACTCAATGTTTTAGCAAGACCCTGATGCCCCAAAGCACCATGTACTGATTCAAGTACCATTTTCCTCATACAAATTGGCACTACAAGGTACTCACCTTTTGACCAGCTTCTTCTACCATTCTGTAGAGTACACCATTCTGATTTTCATGAATGCGGTGCAAATTACATCATATTTTATGTGCGGGTTTGGACTCCTGCATGCATTCTCTTATAGAAGGCTGAGTTCCTGACTGCAGGAATAGCTGGCTTGATGTCAGAGTCATTACTCTGCATCCTTGCAATTTCCTGTTGTGATATTCTAGGTAAAGTGGAGGTGCAAGTCATGGCAGAGGAAGCAGCTCAAATTTGAACTTCTTGCAGTGAACTCTGAGGAAGAGACTTGAGGAAGCATCGCACCAATACCCTCCACACTCAAGTGTATCTCAAGTATATAAGGTAGATCGAATTTGGGATAGCCCAAAATTGGTGCCATCATTAGCTTCTCCTGAAGCACTCTAAAGATTTCCTACATTCTTCATTCCAAAGTTCTGCAATACATTTCTTTCAAGGATTTCTGGGCAATGTTTTCTTTCTTTTACCCTTCCTTTTACTAGGATTTCCTACCAGAGCAAATAATGGTGCTGCTATCCTTGTAAAATTGGGAACAAATCGTCGGTAATATCCGGCTAACCCCCAAAATCCACATAAATCTTTCTCTGTCAGAGGCACAGGCCAGTCACCTATTGCTTTAACCTTATCAGGGTCAGGTTGCAGTCCAGCCTCAGAAACGATGTTTCCTAGGTAACAGACCTTATGTTTGAAGAGGTAACATTTTTCTGGCTTGAGTCGTAAGTCGTCTACTAGATGATTTAGGACACATTTTAGTCTCTCTAAGGTTTGTTCAAATGTATGACCATAAACCAGAATATCACCAAGATATACTAGAATTTGCTGGAAATTTAGGTCAGCAAATATCGCATTCATTAAGCGTGAAAATGTTTCCAGAGCCCTGCATAACCCAAAGGCCATACACTTGCATTCATACAAGCCACCGGTCCCAATCCTGAAGGCAGTTTTCTCTGTATCATCCGCAGCGACGGGCAATTGATAATTGCCATGGGCTGACAAGAGCTGGTACTACAGCGAATCCCCTTGGACCAGTGAAACACACAGACTTCTCCACTACTGCACAATAACTCTCTCTACTTTTAGCTGGAGGCACTATTGCTTTGAATACTCATGATGAAGGAGCAGGAAGGAGAAGCAGTTTTTTGCTGGCTATACGAACTCACTTCTGCGAGTCGAATTGGAACTGTCAACTCTTGTCTCCCCATATAAGGCAAAAACAGGCCCAAAAATAGGGTCATCTTTGATAGACTCATAACTTGGTCATTTATGTTTACTCACATCTCTCAAAACATTTGAACCAACAACTCCAGGAACTTGGATTTTGTGTTTCACAATGGTGGAATCAACAGGATCCTAAACAACTGAGAAACCAATACCTTGTATTGTTTCGCCTGCAATAGTAATAGGCAACTCAATATACCCTAAATAAGGGATATCCAGACTGTAACTTCCGGTAATCCAGATTACCAGAAGTTATGGCCTGGATATTACCAACTCCCTCTCTGAAGCAAAATGATCATTGAAAAAGAATTCAATAATAGTCGATACCAGTGCCCTGATATTCTCGAGACAACGTACTTCTTTATTTCCAAGAAAGACAGTAACTTCGCGACATTTCGTACGGCCTTCAACAATAATGAGCCACTGTTAACTACTTTCAAGTCTGTCCTGTGTCCGTCCTCCACACTTTTCTAATTTTTTTGGCTGTCTTGAGACACTTTCGTTGGACATTTTTTTTTAGATGTGTGGGAGACCAACAGTTCCAACAATTCCTACATCTTTTTTTTTTCGCTCCAAGCACAAATATTGGAGTACATCCCGACACCCTCCAAATTGAAAAAATCAGAAACACTGCGACTCAAAAAGGAATATCATTGAATACATCAGCTTGTTACTGTGGAGCCGTTTGGTCTGAATATGATGGGAAAATAGGCATACTTGCCTTGTGTTATGCTAAATTTTGGACTGTTCTATGTCTATTTTCCCACTACATAGGTATTGGAATGCACAGTAAGAGGATGCACAAAAACATCCCCCCCCATGAAAAATTGAAAGAAAAAATAATGCACACATGGACAAAAGACCCACCCGTGTCTCCAACGTGAGATAAAACCCCTTAAAGAAACAATTATTCAAAAATATTAGAGACAAATTAAAGAGTGATATCTCAACAGCATACAGAGGTATCGAATCCTAATTTATTACACTCTGTTTTACTCATTGTATAGAGATAAAAATGAATCATTACAACCCTTAATGACCATATTTTGAGAATATCTCCTGCTCATAGGAGACATAAATATTCGCAAACCACATGCCACTGGCACGTCTTGCAACACCTGACCACTTGGTACAGGTGACCTTTTGAACAGACCTACTGTTCACTTTATGACGTCACGCTTCATCTCTACCCCCAACGTTGGCAACGTCCTTTGTTTACTTCCGCACTTTACACGTGGGAACTGTACCACATCTCACGCTACATAGTGGAACGCATTATAAGGGGTTTAACTGACATCGTGCCTGAAGAGTTCCACAAGAAACGAAACCAGTCGCACTAGTCCCTCAGGACCATACCCTTGCTGTGTTTTTACTAAATATCTACATCTTTGCCTCAATCCTTGGCCAGCAGGTTGTCTTGTTCCAAGAATTGAGTTGGAGGCTTCTCCACTCTTGCCAGGATGGCCTCAATGTTGCTTTGTTGCTTTTGCAACAATTCTCCTTGTTTCCTTAGAGCACCTTCTATTGCAGTCTCCTTAACAGTTGTTTCCTGCACTGTGGCTTTGACTTTAGAGTTTTGATGCATCTTGGATATCACCTCCAAGCCATTGTACTGCAATATCACGTGCATAAAAAAATCCAGATCAGGATTTTCTGCATTCAAGCGATGTAATTCTTGCTTAAGACCCTCCTCTCATACAGCCTCTGCCAATCGACCTTTCAGCAGTTCATTTTTTTGAAACCTTAAAGGTAGGATCCAATTGAACAATTCGATCAAACAGCTGAAGGAGTCATAAAGAGCATGTGATCAAGTCTTCCCCTACCTTTGGGGAATAAGAATAAAACTTTTATTGGAGTTGTGGAAGTTGATCACCATTTCCAAAAACTTGAAGTAGTGTAGCAAATATTTGCTTAGGATCGGTATCATCATCCCTGCCTAAGATTTCCAACCTGGCTTTACCAGCTAGGTGCTCTTTTACACATGTAACTGCAGCACTGCCAGTCAAGTTCCTAGCTTCAAGATGTCATATCGGCAACCCAATCTTCAACAGTTGGGTCTCCAGCCCTTTCAGGTCAATCTTTGAACCGGTCAGTGGGTAAACATCATGTACTCGGGTCCAGGTAAAATATATACACTCACAAAGAGTAAACAACAGTACAATAAAATAATTCTGGAATACTGGTATATCATTGCATTGCAAGAGAATCATTGCAATAACAAAGTCCATTTTTTCCAAATACTGTATGAACTGCAACACTTCAGGCAAAGCAGGTTGGATCCTGGATGTTGTGATCCTTCAGTAACAATGTTCTGTAAAGATGGATGTGCACATGTACACAGACATGAAGTCCTATCCTTGAATCGCCATGCAAGAAAAGCATATGACTGGATGCTAGCATCTCACCAGGGGTCATGGCCATCTTACCCTGCTCCCAGCGCCAAATGTCACAAACCCTAACACAAAGACGACCCTGGTTGGATACTTACTTTTATTCAACCATAGATGACCTCTTGAGAGCAGAAATGCGTCACCATTTGCATGTACATTGTGCAAACTTGCACATGTGTAATCGCACAAGTTGGCAGTTCTGGGAAGGAAACCACACCAGCACTAACAGCAATGAGACACCACAGACAGCCTAATGTCCACTGTGGCAGCCCTGTGCAACCATGCATGCAGTCTAGCATGTGCAGTGTGGCAGAGTGAGTGTGTAGTTTTCTTTTTCCAACCTTAGTTGAGGGAGTTCACATGAGCATGTCTTGCCTGGTCAGTGTCAGGTAACAAGAAAGGTAAAACACACTACCTCTCTACCCCCACCTGGATCACACTTGGCTTGTAAAGAAATGACCACCAGTGGCAGCACTGCATTGTTCAACGATCTACTCTCTAATGATTTTCTACTCCACCAGATGTCAGCACCTAAAAAATTCCACAGCTTTGGCCTGTTACACACACACACACACACACACACACACACACACACACACACACACACATATATAAATATACATACATACATACATAATAAATAATTTTCTGCGATTCAGCCTTATAAAGAGGACGTTCCTGTGTGCAGCCAAGACACACACGCATTGTGAGACTCAACATTATAAAGACGTACTTGTGAGCAGCAGACACATTACCTTTTTTGCAAAACTTCACTCAGACATAACAGCCTCACATACCCGTACAATGTCCCCAGTTTAAATACTTTAAAGATAAAGAGAGATCAGATGTCATAAATGTAAGGAAATAAACGAACTGAGTGACTGATGCTGCTTCATTAGGAGTGAGGAGTAAGGACATGATACACCTGAGTGATGATGCGTTTATCACAATTATGAATTAACGTTCCATGATTTGAAATTTTACACATTTTTAGAGCACTAAGTAGGCAAAATGTCAATACTGAAGGCAAGTCTCGCTTTTTACCCCAATAATTCGAATGTTGTCATAATATGCGTTTACGCATATTTTCATGAACTTCGTCACGTTTAAGGACATCAACTTCTCACGCATTATAGTAAGGCTTACGGAAAAAATGTGACAGTGTTCTCTCACTTAATCGTCCGTTGCTATCTGACGGACATGTTTAAAAAAACTCACAAGATAAACGCTTACTTGGCGTAACCTCAAAACGGCATTCTGGACACACACGTTGCCTGATTCTACCGCCCAAGCAGTTCTCTCCAAAATTCTGCGGTTTGGGGTTTGTACATTGTCGGCTGGAGTATTGAATGGATTTAGTCACATTGCAACACGGAATCCATGATGACCATGTGCTCCATCCACCATTGACTGTTAAAAAAATGCGGGAAAGTTACCTTTCGCAGACAATGGTGAATAGAGCAGGCAGAATCACTCGCCTCGCCTTTTTGTTCCTGTTTTTTTCCCCTTTCTTTTCTTTTTTTGTTTTTTTTTGTTTTTAGTTTTTTTGTTGCTTTTTGAAGATGAAATTCGGTACTGATCTCGAGGCCATAAAGTTCTCAAGATATAAGAAATAGTATTAGCATATCAAATACTGTAGGTCTTACTGAAAAATGTTTGTTGTATATGTATTTTATGCTGTTCTTTAATCTTACATACATATTTATGTATATTCAACAATAATGTTCCTCATGTGCACAATATATTTGCCCATTGAAAGTCTTGGACATGTTTAACACATACACATCGTTTTATAACTGAACAGGCGTAGAGTTTGTTGACTTCATGCATTGACGCAGTAGTTCTGATACATAATTTGTTGCTAAATCAATTTTAATCGTTCTCCTTCTGGAAGCTAAATACCAACACAAGTCTAATAATTTAGGTAGTAATGCATGACATTGAATTGTGAATGATTCATTAAGTTTGTGTCCAATTATATTATGCTACAAGCCAATATTATTGATACGCTGTTTTCAAGGGTAACACCTTTCGCTGTGTACCTCTTGGAAACGATTTCTGGACTGAATGTAGTTCTAACCATTTTCATGATGCGTCGGACTCTTACCAAGTATACATACAGTCTTAGAGCATGGATCAGTTTCATTGGCAGCCCCTTCACACGCTTTACCACCAAAGTCTGGCACAGGCTCTGTGCAGTTTCGGGAACGATGTCTTATCTGACCCTTGATGCTACAGTTACAAGCTGTCCAGTCTGTCCACGTGGTCCAACCTCCATCAACTGTTGCAATACAAGAACGGGTCGGTATGTAAAGACAATCCGTAGGGTTTTTTTCACATAACGTTGAAGATTTTAAACCGTGCTTCAAACATTGGATGTACTACATGTAAGCAAACTTGCTCACGGATTTTTATTGTGTAGACCTCCATAATCAAAATGCTTTTATCACATACATTACATAGCTACAAAGTATCCTCTATGCACAGGCATTTTAATGTGCAATCTGTCAATAATTCGTGCTAATAAGACGATGGGTATGGACCTAGAGTATCTGTACGTATAATGCCCCCCCCCCCCCGGGCCTCACATAAAAACCCGCCAGTATCCACTATCGGGACAACCGTCTCCACAATGTTCCCCCTTTGACTCAGTGGGGGCTATTGGCCCCCGTGTGTAGTGGTGCTACTTAATCATAGCCTAGGGGTGTCTTCAGTGTCTCGTATAAAATCCTATTCTAAGGTGCACCGCCGCCAACAACTTGTAATTTCAAGGTGTTGTACTTAAATTTTTAGGTGGTGCTCACACTGGAAAAGTCCGACTTTATATTTTACATTATATTCATTCGACAAATTAACCTTCTGGTGAAACTAATCCCACCCTGGCAACTCGGAGATTGGACACCTAGAACCTAACAAAATATTACGATAACGATCACCGAACAAGCGAGGCTTTGCCTTATTGAACTTTGTGTTGCTATGCTGTTTACCCGGCCCAAGTTAACCCTCATGACAAGTTAAAATAAAACGCTGTGCTCTAGTTGACTTTATTGCAAAACAATGGTACATGACGGCCACTTTCTCGATAAAATCTTTCAGCCGGGGATATGGCTATGCTGTATCGCCAAACAAAAGTGGCTTTGCAGCTATGCTCTTCCCCCCGGCCCAAGTTAAGCCCCAGTCGAGACAATTTGAAATAAAATGCCGTGCTTGAGTTGACTTACCTGCAAAATAACGGCACACGACGGCCACTGTTTCGATAAAATATTTCAGCACGGGTCGATCAATTTTTATTAGGGAAAGGCAGATTGAAGCTATTTCTTGTCTATGTTTCATAAAATTTATTTATGGTTGTGACTCGAGCGTTTTCACTTCAGTGTGGTTGGTCGGGCTACAGGAACCACACACTTATTTCTGTCAGGCCTTAGGTAACTTGGACATTTGTTGAAACATGTTTAAAATGGACGTTCTTTCCCCTTTTACACATTACCTCCTTTGACGTCAGTTTAATTTGTTACCTGGGTACAGCCGGGGGCACTGGTATACAGTAAAATATTGTGGAGCTCCTAACGTAGGAGCTCCATCTGACGACGTAGTAGTGCTTTGCTCCCTCCCCCCCCCCCCAATCTTATTAGCACACTTTTATTGCATATAAGGCCCTCTGGGATCCACTGCACGTGACGATGTTCTAGGTCCACCCCTCTCCCCATCTTATTAGCAAAAATGATTGACTAACTCCGCATTGCGAGCGCCAGAGGCTTTTTGACTATGTATCTGATACAATAGCGTACGGCCGCATATAACTGTACGTCCCTGCCAGAGGTTTGAGTGTTGCTTATTCACAATGTGAATCAGAAAAAAAATGTTTTGCATGATATTGCATACAAAATATACCATACCTCTGCACTTCAGATTGTATCTGGTGAAGTTGACAGTTGAGAGCCTGACATGGGGTCCCACATATCCCAGTAACGGAATGTAGCAGGCTTGGGTGTGTTGATGGTGGTAAAGTACTCGACAGTTGCGAACTCTGGTGAGACACTCTTGTTTACAATATCCCAGGTTTCCTGTTCGAGCCATAATGTTGGTTCCGAAAAGTGACTCATTCTGATGATGTACTGCCTCCCAGTCAAGTCTGTGTGTGCCATACTTACATTCTGTTCACAGATTGACGAAAATATTATGGACTCAAGTATATAGAAGGGCATTCATACAGCAACTTGAGGTTCATCCCTGGAGTCATTCATGCGCGTAGGACCTCGTTGTTATGAGAAGAAAGACAGTTAAAGAAAGAAGAAAGGGAGTATGGGGTTTAAAATGATAATTTGAGAGCATACACGTGCATTGCATTGCTCACATTCAGCTGACAGACACCTTCATAATGCCTATGCTCAGTATCTGGAATATATATATATATATATATATATATATATATATATATATATATATATATATATATATATATATATATATATATATATATATAAGTTCTTCAAAATAAAATGACTTTAGGACAATTTTCTAACACTGCGGGGTGTTTCATATTTCCCAAGAATCCACCAGATTGTCTGTGGTAGTTGTACATCCTAATGTTAAGTTCTTTTCTGTTATCTTGAATACTTAGATGGGCTACATATATATAATATGTTTGAGTTTTCTTTGCAATCATTAGGAGGAGGAGGAGGAGGAGGAGGAGGAGGAGGAGGAGGAGGAGGAGCAGCAGCAGCAGCAGCCGCCGCCGCCGCAGCAGCAGCAGCAGCAGCAGCAGCAGCAGCAGCAGCAGCAGCAGCAGCAGAAAAAGGAGAAGAAGAAGAAGAAGAAGAAGAAGAAGAAGAAGAAGAAGAAGAAGAAGAAGAAGAAGAAGAAGAAGAAGAAGAAGAAGAAGAAGAAGAAGAAGAAGAAGAAGAAGAAGAAGAAGAAGAAGAAGAAAGACATAACGCCAGTCATCGGAAGAAAAAAAAATCACAAAGAACCACAATTTTCCTTAAACATAAACATCGTGACTCACGTGTGAAAAATGCTGCAGCAAAGCCATAGAATGCATCCCCGCCAATCCATCCCTTAAACTGGACGTGGATTATGTTTGCCGTAAATTCCCAGTTTTCCGCATCGGTCTTGCAAGATCTCATTTTTGGTTTGATAGAAGCCGTATCATTTCCATCATATGTTTTTATTTTGTCGACAATCTGCACACAATTTAAGTAAAAGTGATCCAAAAGATCAAAACAAGATTTCATATCAATCATATGCTCTCTTTTTGTTATAATGAGTATGGAATGTATTGCATCACTCGACGCGAAATTATCATCCTTGACATCACCCTTTTCATGGCCTATTTCGAATGTACTTTTCCAATAAGTGAAAGTGAAACCAAACATAGCAGTCACCCCTTGACCTGCTGCTGAACCCTTTGTTAAAAAAGTCAGCCATTATTATTATTATTATTATTATTATTATTATTATTATTATTATTATTATTATTATTATTATTATTATTATTATTATTATCATTATTATTATTATTATCGTTATCGTTATCGTTATTATTATTATTATTATTATTATTATTATTATTATTATTATTATTATTATTATTATTATTTTTATTATTATTATAACAACAACACTGTGTAATTAGCTGCTATGAAACAGACAACATGAAACGGAAATTCATTATGCAAAACAACGACTTCAAATGTTTACGTGAATAGATTCTTCACTCATTCTATGTATGGTAGTAAATTACCAATTTCCTGAGGTGAAATGAAAATAACAAAAACACTGTGACAGTCCTCTGCTCAGCTGACCTTGAATACACAAAATGAACTGGTCCTGTGAACTTTGGTCATTATTTTAAAGACTAAGACTTTAAAAAAAGTCGTAATTTTGAGGAAAAAAGTCAACATTTCGACTGTAAAAGTCGAAATTTTGAGCAAACGAATTGAAATTTCGACTCTTTTAACGCCCAAATTTCGTGAAAAAAAATCCCGAACTTACAAGATTTAAAAGTCGAAATTTATTTTATTTTTTGTGGTACTTGTAGGCTTTCGTAAAAAAAAAAACGCCTTTTACCGAGTAAAATTCATTGGAAAAAAAAGAAAAAATCGCAAAAAAAAAGAAGAAAAAATCGCATTGCCACCGTCCGAACAAATTTAAGTGTCGGCTACTCCAGAAACGCCCCCATGTCATTCCGAAGTAGCTTGCTAACTGGTTTTGAAGTAGATTTTAAAAATCTGCCATTCCCCCTCTAAAAAGTGAACAAAAAATAATAAAAAGAAAAAATGACGAGATTATGACTATTTGAGCACAGCTGGTTGAGACCCAGCCAAGGTATATCGCTACCAAGTTTGAATAGCATCTTAGTGAAGGGTTTAGAGAAGTCGAAAATGTGAATTAACATCGCAGTCCTCATGAAATAATATAGTAATCAATAGGATTGTATGTATTGACCAACAAGTGCCCGAAAAAAAAAAAGAAAAAAAAAAAAAAAAAAAGCCACAAAAAAACCGTTAAAAATCATGGATCCGGAGTAACATCATCTACCGGACAGCTTTATTTGACCTTTCCACTAGGAACATTTCCATCACTTTTCAGCACAATCTGATCGAAGGTTTTGAAGAAATCGACTATCAATTTATGACCCAAAAATTTAATTTAAAATTAGAATACCAGCGCCGCCCGGCAGCTGCCTCGACACAGTGCTCATGCGTGTTTTCGAATCATTCCTGGTATTTATACGTGGTGTACTCATGCAATTATATTATTAATGTCTTATGAAGATTAACTTTGTTCTATTTTTACTTTCAGCATCAGAGTATGTTGCGACATTCCAAAGGCCCGGATCTAGCCGAAGCGCACTCATATTCATAAACTGTGCTCACATCCTATGGCGCATGAAGGCAGAGATTTTTTTTCAAAGTAAGAAGTCTCCTGTTTCAAAACAGCGGTACTGCTCCCACCAGAGGACACAATTTTTGGTAAATACTCACGTAAACATAGAATGAATAAAATTTTGCATCGCTGGAGAGTGAGTTTGAGTATTTTTCTAAGTTGGGATGTTGGTGGTAGAAAAATCACCCGTGACCAGCGGTCACTCGTGATCTCCCCTCCAATCCCTCGTGAGAGATAAAATACCTCGCTTTCAGCCATGTAAGATTCTCTGTTTCTAAATGCGTGAAAGAACTGACTGCTGTGAGATTGACATCCATGATCATCTTATTGAGGGCACGGTTTTTAAGGCTTTTCTTTACCGGGGATGACAGTGCCATATCAGCCGATGGATGTCCGATGCCTTGGTTACCGGTTCCCAGTTCCTAGTTCCTTATTCTCAAGGTAAAAGAACTTTTTCTCTCATATATATTACAGCAACATTACTTGTCAAACTTTTCAATGTATATACTGACTCATTTATTACAATATATAGAACAATCTCCTATCAGAACTAGGAAATGGAAACAAGCAACTATCAACAAAGATTAAGGACTGCCTTTAGAACTGGGAACCGGGAACCAGTTACCAGTTCCTGGTTCCTGGTTCCCAATTCCCAGTATAGAATAAGGAACTGGTTCCCGGCTACAGATTCTGCACAAAGAACTAGGAACCAGGAATCGGGAACGCACAAAGAACTAGGAACCAGGAATCGGGAACTTGTTCCTGGTTTGCGTTTTTGAGGCAGTTCTTAATCTATGTTGACAGTTGCTTAATTGTTTCCAGTTTCTAGTTCTAATGGGAGTTTGTTCTTTATGTTGCCAATTGCAATAATTGAGTTGGTATATACATTGGGAGGTTAAACAAATGGTTTCAATACAATATTCATGAGACAAAATAAAATGTAAAATGTTCTTGGTAAATAATAACTGGTCAAAGTTGTAAGTTATGACTCGCAACTTTTGACGTACGTAATATTGTGTAACTATACATTTGGTCAATAGTTTTGTTAAAGTATCGAATAATGAATAGGGAACAGTTCCTTATTTTATACGTCCTGGTTCCTGGTTCCTGGTTCCCGGTCCCCAGTTCCATATTCTTTACTAAGAACTACGTACCAGGAACCTGGAACTGGGAACTAGTCCCTGGTTCCCTGTTATAAAGGCAGCTCTTAATTTATGTTGACAGTTGCTCAATTGTTGCCAATTTTTAGTTCTAATGGGAGTTTGTTCTACATGTTGCCAATTGCAATAATTGAGTTGGTATAGGCATTGGAAAGTTTGACAAGTAATACTGCGGCCATACATGAATATATAAGAAGAAAAATCTTGGTGAGTAATGACTGGTCCCTTGAGAATAAGGAACCAGGAACCGTGAACCAAGATTTCGGACGCAGCCGATAGAAATACAATTTGCCCGTCCATCAACTACATATTGGAAATACAGGAGCCATATGTTCAAGTGTCCTTATAGGCTGAATAAGAAGCTACTAAGAAATGAATGAGATGTGTCTATTATAACGTAATCAATGACATAAGTGTACTAAGATAATAAAGTGTAATAAAAAACAAACTTTCAACACTCACTGTGCAGTATCCAAATGTCAACACAACTTTCCACGGACGAGGTGCTTCGATTTTCCAAGAGCAACTGTAGTTGCCTTCAGTTTTCGTGGTCACGTTTGAAAAATGTGGACTTGTAAAATGAGCAGAATGTCCAGTAAGGTAAAAGTTGCATTCTGCAAAATAATCCATGAAATATCAACTAGAGCTTATGAATTAGTTTCACATTGATAAATATGTGGAAAGTTTCTGTTGCTTGATGCCACGATTCTGAGATTAATGTAAACAACACGTATGATGCCACATACAGTGTAAAAATACGCTGTGCGTTATATTACTGATTTCCCTTAATACCACAACTACTCTTTTATCGCTATTATTTTTGTTTTGTTTTTGTGTTAGTGTTTGCTTTACTAACTATGCGCACACTTAGTTTGTTATTTGTTACGCTCTTTCAAGTCATTCATGGTGCAGAGAAACGACCGGTCAATTGTTAGAAAAGCACTTCCAAACGTAGTCAAATGGCATCCCGACACAACCCTCCCCCTCCCCCCACAAACCCATTAAGCTACAGGCGATTTGATTTCCTTGAGCTAACGTTTCTTTTAGACATGGTGACGTTTTGAAAAGAGAATAAGTAAGTAACATATTGGTAAGGACAATTTGATAAAATAAAGTAGATTTCAGACTGATGTTTGTGGGCGGGCCGCATACATTTTGACAAACTTGTTGCGTCTTTTTCAAGCATTGGAGACTCCTGTGATGTGCCTGTTTAAAATTATAGCAAAACATTTCACTGCTCTAAATAAAATAACAAATGACACAGTAAGAGGATATATATACATATATATATATATATATATATATATATATATATATATATATATATATATATATATATATATATATATATATATATATATTTATTTTTTTTTTCCAGAAAAAGGATATTACCTGAAATGTATGAATTGATATTTCTAGCTGAACCCGCAATCCAACGGTTGTAACAGACTGCAAAAGCACTGTTGTATTGAGATCTTGAAGGGCAGGTCGTATGCAACCATCCATACGAAGTGTCACAGCACTGGTGAAGGAGCCTGGCCGTGCATTCTTTGGTTGATAGTTTGAGCCACACTGGCATTTCGTGTCCAAGCTTCGTTTCCACATTCTTGGCTTTTCCACCATCAAATCCCATTCTCCGACACACCGTGCTGGCGTGAGAGTCTGACCAAGTTCTGTCGGTGGACGTGCAGAGCAGCCCCCAGTGAGTATCAAGTGACAGAAGAAACCAACCAAAAGACGGCCCACCGTTAACGAGATTATATTCATTGTCGTCTTCCAGGCCAGCTGAATTATACGGAAAAATATACAGCCCATTATGTATTCATATTTCCCATTATAGGTTTCAGAAAGAAAACGTTTATATTAAGTCGTAACATTAACAAGTTCTCTACACATGACTGTCAAACTAAGCACAGACTCAAACTAGAAAGGAAGATTTACTTCTAAGCAAATCTGTCTGTGTACCCACAAAGGTGAGGTGTAACCCTGTACATTCAAACTGAAATTAGAAAATCTACATGAGAGAAAACACGAAATTTAAGAAAAAAAACTGTAGAAAAAATAAGGCTCTTGGCTTTAAAAAATCTGCAGATAAACAAGAATGCTACCGAGAAAGCAGGAATTCTTGATAAAACAGAATGTCCAGTGTCAGCTAAGGATTGAACAAGTACACGTTTCATTGCAACTTTGATTCTTTTGTGGGTCACTGTTAACAGCATGGACTGATGACAAAAAGGTCACCACATGGTACCATACATACATACATACATACATACATACATACATACACACACAAACACACACTCATACATACATACATACATACATACATACATACATACATACATACATACATACATACACTGCTGATGACAGATCATGGCCTGTTGTATGTCTGGTACATCACAAATATGTACAACTCTGCTATTTTTGCTCCCAATTTGCATTATTTTCACTTCAGTGATAGCGCCACACGTGCACTGGTGTCTGAGAGCCTAGCTCTGGACAAAATTAAAGATGGATAAACCTAGGATGTGAAATCGTAATGGCACGTTCACGCATAATGGTTTTAACGATAGACATTCAACATCTAAAGCATGGAAGTACCCATGATGGGTGTACACGTGAACCTAAATTGTACAAGTGGTTCACTGGATGAACAGCACAACGTATGCAACAAAGTTGGAATGACACCTCTACCAAAAATAACTTTGAAGATATTCAACATTTACACTTGCCAGGTGCCCCTAATTTGCATAAATTAAAATTCTACAACTTTTTGGTTCATTGGATGCGCCTACGGCACTAAGCCATGAATTGAAGGTGGAATGGCACCTGTACTTGTAATAGTTTTTAAGATATTCATGATTTAAATGTTTATCCATCCTAATTTGCACTGTTTTCAAAACTCTCACCTCTTTTCATAAAAGGACCAGACTTTATATATGGAGGTACAATTATGTCAGCTTTGATGTTTAACGTACAATAGACCTAGTCTTCAAATGAAATGTCAACAAAAGAAAGAAAGAAAGAAAGAAAGAAAGAAAGAAAGAAAGAAAGAAAGAAAGAAAGAAAGAGAAAAACAAAAGAATAAAAAGACAAGAAAAAGCAAACAAAAATTATGTCTGTGTTCACACACCAAAATAACAAGTAGGCCTAATTATTCAATTGTGATTACTTGCAACAAAGGCCCAAATCAGATGATCTAGTTTCAACATGTGCACAATAAGGGTCATTAAATTAATATAAATAATAATTGTATTTAGCTAGCACTTGAAACTCATATTCGTCGTGTTCGTTGGTCATAGTTGGAAAATTTTGGTTACTCTGACAAACATAAAATAATACGTGCCAATTTCAATACATTAACGATAATTTGCGATTGCTTTTAGGTGGGCATTTGATATGGAATCAAACGTAGTTTTTTGCAGGGATACAGTGGTGTGAACAGAAACAAGAATTCTTTAACCCTTTGCCGAGTGACTCATCAATATCTCATATACCACAGCAGACGTGTGTGGATAGGCTACAAAGCACCACCAACCTTTTATTAAAACTAGACCGCCAACATTTCGTGAATCATTCAATATCAATGGCAAAGATACCATAAAATTTGCAAAAAAGCTTTTGAAGCCTCTCGTATGGTTTGGTAGCAGTAAGACACTGTCATATGCCTTTATTCTTTGTCACGATTTAGCATGAAAATTTAATTATTTAATTAAATAAATAAATAAATAAATAAATAAATAAATAAATAAATAAATAAATAAATAAATAAATAAATAAATAAACAAATAAATAAATTAAGTAAAACACAAAAACGAAACTAGGACTATCTAATTCCATCCATAAGGAGGTCTTTTGATAGCCTGGAAACACAAAACTTACAAATGTTATGCGCGCTTAAATATTCCAACCTTTTGCTCAGTGATTTCACAATCGCCTTAAGTAAGATTTTATGCTGGGACCATGTCTTTCACGTGATTGCATTTTGGATTCGTGGTCATGATGTGCACGAGGTCACACTTTATAACAGTTTCAACATTTATCAAAATTCGTAGTGCCCAATTTCGTGCAGATATGATCATTTATTACTCATATATAATGGAACATGTAAAATAAATGTCCTCACGGTATCTTGACTATTAATCATTCAATATTATTGATACTGAGGGTTTTGTGTAGCTGTTATGAATTATCATAATAAAATATATTACCTGTATTCTCAAAACACACCACAGAAACTTGGTCCTCTCTGGTACAATTATCCAATCCGCCCCAGCCAGAATACGAACATCCCATCGGCCAACTTGTCCCATTACAACTTACATCCTTTATCCACCTAGGTTTATTTACATTTTCTGACTTTGACGTACTGCCACCCAGGTAACCTAGATGTTTACAAGTGGCATTTGCATTTTGCTCAGTCCAACCTTCGTTGCATATGGTCCCCCAGACTCCGTAGCGCCGGACTTCCAGTCGCCCGATGTTTTTGTAACTATCGTCGAAATTAATCAGTTGCATTTCGAATCCTGACAAATGTAAGTATAGAATCATGCGAATCTGGATTGAATAGTCTACAATGGCAGCTTGTCAGTTATATAATTTGCCGACAGGCTGACGCGTGTTACAATACATAATTTTAGTTAACCTTGCTCTACGGAAGCGGGTTCAATGAATATTACAACAATGGACTGTTGCTTGCCGATATATGAAGAGGATACATCCCAAGTTTAAGGGATTTATCTGGAATCCTGCTTTTTTAAATCCCGGAGCGAAGTGTAAGGATTTAAAAATGCAGGATTCCAGATAAATCACGAGAACAAGGGATGTATCCTTTTTATACCATGCCTTCTTTGTTTTCATGAATATAAATGCATTTTAAAATGTATTCACCAAAGCAAATCAGTCCTGTGTTGAAATTTAGCCATAGAAATTTAAAGCAGGGATATATATGTAAGCAGGTGACATATATATCCCTTCAGAAAACAAAGGAGGCATGGTATAACCACTGCATAAGCTTTTCTTATCAATGTACCTTACTTTTGAAGCATATGTGGTAACTATATCCACTTTGAATTTCGCATTTAGGGGCATTTCTGCGGCTGCAAGCAAAACTTACCGAAATCCGTATCGTCCAAGAAATGATAAGTGCACGTGCGCAAATGTGACAGGTCCTTTTAAACTGCCGGCAAGGTTAGTGAGTAGCCCACAAAAACGCTAAAATTGCTTTTACAGAAATAAACACAAACCAAACTGCAATCAAATTTCTTTCCAGAGTAGTGTAACTGTTCAGATTTGGTTATGTATGAAATACATGGTCATCTTGCCGGCTATTTACGTGATATTCGCAAAAACCCCTTCCGTAACTCCGGGTTGACAGACTAAAATACATTCAATATGAATGTCCAGAAAATAAGTCACTGTAAATGCGTTTATTTTCACAGGTAGGTATATAAATTTTCACGGTTTTGCTTTTCAGGAATTTTACTGCAGTTTTCTTTTTCACTATTTTCATTGCTCCGGCTAAACCTATGTTAAAATGATATCTTGTATTAAGAAAAAACTTAACAAACCCAAATTTGTACGGTAAGTCCAAGAAGACTACTGTTTGAAGGCTATCAAATCCCATAACCAAGAACAAATTCCTATTTTGTGTTATTAAAATGTGTGTGGCTGTTTGTTGTTTTCATTTGGAGAGGTCACTGTATTGAGTGTGTGCCGGGTCATTTAGTTCAATGAATACTTTGCAGGGCACCGCAGAGTCACTGAGTTGGCTAGAATGGTGACCTACATTCATATGAGGTGATCCAGACAGGTCTCAATGCACTGGGATGTGTGACTAATTGGAAAACTCGCGGATAATGGTGACATTTCTCTGTATAGATATAAAGCAGATATTTTTCTGATTGGAAGAGAGAATTCTGGAGGTCGGACAGGAGCTGTGTGTTGTCATCAAGCCATTGAGACTGTGAGCCATTGATTACATTGTACCTCTGCAGTGTGGACAGTGTCTTGAGTGGACTTGTATATTTGGTGGTACCCATTTACACTTTTTACCTGTGGAGTGTGGACATTGTCTTTGAGTGGACTGGCCTATTGTGCCACATTGGAACCAAAGTGTACCTCTGTGGGATTGGAACAGCATTACACCTTTCAGTACCACATTGGAACCAAACCGTACCTCTGTGGGATTTGTACCAGATCATTTGGTACCTGTCATAGGACTTGAAACTGTGGGACAGTACCTGTGGATAATCTCATCTGGGATTAAGATTTACCTAAGACTGTTTGACTGTTGAAATACCAGTGGAGATAAGTTTACCTACTTTGTACTGAATTTGATTGTTAATATATTGTTATTGTTTAAGTTATATCATTGTTGTCATTTTTTGTTGAGTTCTGCTAATATTCAGAAGGTGGGCATCGTAACATTCCGCACCACTCACTTTAAACTGTAGAGTTCCAAAGCATGATAACAATATTCATTTTGTATAAGGAACAAACATATCATTAAAATTTGAAAATAGAGAAGAGAGTTTTCAGCTTCCTTTATCTTTAAATAAGATCGGATCATCAGTGGAGAACCAGGGCAAGACTGGTTTTGGTGTCAATCCCCCGACAAGTCATGCTGCTAACTGGTGGTACCATGTTTGTACTTTTAATAGAAACATCCCAAGCTGATGTATTGCAACATTAAGCAAATGATAACGATATTCCTTTATTGACAGGACTACTTATAATACAGCCCATATAACATGAATGTAATATAACTTAAACACAAAGTACTCTCATGCAACACAGATCAATGCCTAACATGCTTGATTAGGCCTACGGATCATTGAATCCATTGAACAAAGGAAACGCCACTCTTACTTAGATCACAGCTAGTCTACTTGATCTTTGAACAGACCCAACTATAGAACGAGATCATTATGTTTTGTATTTTGTTTTGTTTTTTTATTTTCATGATTTCACGCCATCAGCGAACTTACTAAATCAAATAAACAGCTAAATTATTTAACATGATTCACTTCAACCATGTAGGCCTATTCCAAGTTGACAACGTTCGACTATTTTGAACATTGCAAAAATGAAATAAATCATCTCAGCCGCACCTGTGTCATTAGTTGCATTATGGCAAACCACGCCAACGTCCAGATTATGAGACCAGGCTTGTTCAGCCCAGTTGAACCCACTGCAGTTCCAGATGCTGTCTGTGTCATTTGGACATTGAAGGTCATAGAGCCAAACAGGTAGGTCCACCTCCTTCTTCCCCCAAACTCTGGGCCAGTGAGGGATTCCTGTGTCATGGCCAAGATCTCTGCACACGGCCCTTGCGTGGTTGAAATCCCACTTGTACTTTGAACTGGCGATGTTTCCCCAGGTGTTCCGATACCGAACTTGGACATATCCATAATTACTCCCACCGTCCACCAGACGAACGTTGTTTCCTGTGAATTGAGGGACCATGTCACTGGTCATGCTTAATGGCATTTGATGTTAGGCCTTTAAACACCCCCCCCCCCAACTCCTCCTCTAACTTAGTGCTAAAACTGAATCTCCGTGACATGCAGTTCATCTTTACTTTGTGGGCCACGAGTCTGCTAGATCCTGATGGAAGGCCCGATAGGACTACATAGGACTTGTCAAGGCCTAACCAGGCAGTAAGTCCATAAGCCTGACACTGGGTTTAATATAGGCCTATAATATTGTTTTGATTTCTAAAATATTGAACAACTTTTCATCTCGGCCAGCTATGCTTTGGCACAGTCCCAGACTCAGGAGTGCATATGGGTTTAAACTTAAGGATTGCGAGGAGTCTTTCACAATTAACACACAGCTCCAGACACATAGTCATGCAGATGGTCATATTAACATTCACCAACGAGGTTAGGCTAAATTCTCTCTACAATATGAAACACTCAGGTACCTGCTATAAAGTCTTAAGTGTAGGCTTGTGAAGCGTGATTAGCGACATGCCCCCTTAGAGGGATAGGAAAAGTAGTGAAGAAAGTTAAAGGTTCAGGTTCATGCTACAACAGCAAAGCTGGAGGTCTTTGATTGTAGGGCAATCAGAGATTTAAACCTCCATGCCCGCGGTTAATAGCTGATGTCCATTCTGCTAGCAGGATGTTGATATCCATTGAATAAGGTCATGCTGCTAAGTTCATTCAATCAATACAAAGTTCCTACACGTCTGGGTCAATCTTACCTTTCGTTTTGGGTGTCCAATGTAAATTAGGTAATGTTCCCTTTTGTGATTTTGTGTGCATATTATACGAAAACTAACTTGGTTGAAGTAGATTGGTCAGAACTGCAGCAGTAGTTTAATGTTAGCTTGTTCTGTCGGACATGACCAATGATACAACTTCAAGTCCAGCTCAATTTTGTCTCAAGTATATTTTTGCATTTAATTTAGTTTGATATTCCATTCAGTTTGACCTTTTTTCCCATAGACCTAGCATTACAATAATTAAGTTCAATTGACATGTCAGGATTGGGGATAAAAAAAGTTTTAGGCCTAATTTTGAAGCCTGTCAACCCTGAGCTATTTTATGTTGATGTCGGGCCAAACTTGACTGCAAACACAATGCTAAAATTGATCCATAGCAAAGGAAAAGGTCTACCCAAAGGGGATAAACACATGAAATATAACTATTTTTGAGGTGTCATAGTAGTGTCAAATAAAAGTTTCATCCACTTTGCACTTGATAACCCTGAAATCCTCGATTCTGATCGGGTCGAGAATGGTCACATGGCAGTTTCGATCTGTTCACAAATGTTGTGGTCTTCGCATTGGACGAGAGCAGTCACGTAATCAGAAGGTGGGATGCAAAAGTGATTTGAAAAAAAGAAGACACGGTTATTATCTTCCCTTGCATGCATTTTATCCTTTTTGGTGTAACTGGTGACAATGTGAGTTTTTAAGACCACAGGGACATGGTGTACCAGAAAGCAATATTCCAAAACAAGTCTTCCTAGCACCAACTGTAATTCCTGTACATGTAGCTCAGTAATATTTTTGTACATTCTAGATTCAGAACAAAGAACCAGACACCCACTTTCACAAGGCAAAACCATGTTAAGAAGGTTTTAAAGTTCCAACAAAAGGAGGGTTAAGAGTCACTTCTTTGTTTTCTCTCAAGCACCTTAAATTACTTTGGGGTCAAAGATCCTGGGACAAAAGTCTGAGACACATAACTCCATTTGAAATTTAAACACTAGATTGAGAGCTTGTCTAAACTTTATGTCTGTTAGAAATGTTTGTTCACTGTTGAGAGACAAAGGTGGGAAAAACAACCTCATTTCACCAAATAATGGGAAAACGTTGTTTTTCAGCAAGTTAAAGGGCCTGAGCAAATAATTATCAATATGTTTATTAGCACTGAGAGAATCTGGGCACATTTATTAATACATGTATTGTTTGTTTTTTTTAAGTGTTTTAGATCTAGATTTTTGTATTATTGTTGCTATTTCATCAGATTTTATTGTCATCACAATTCCATAAGCAGTCTCCAAATTTCATTACAGATGAGCATTGAAAGAGATAAACAATCCAGAGGTAATTCGTGTGGGCAGTAAACATTTACTGCTGGATTTAATAAGATTCTTAACGTCTGAACAGTCAGTAGTTGTGAGAACTTCAGAGGCACAGATTTCCATGCTCCAACAAGAATTTTGGGTCAAAATGACTGACATTTGGTGAAAACCACAGGCTGGCACAGCCAAGTCAGTCTTGTGTCCCTTAACATTCTTTCATTGATAACAGGGGAAAGGTGAAACCAACTAATTTAATGATGAATTGGAGATGCCTGAGAAAAATGTGCGACTATTAATCTTTCATTGAATCTAGAACCACCTGGAGATGAATGCAAAGACAAGTTCAAGACACAAATTCCTTCTAAATTCAGTTGGAAATTACATTCCCATGACTTATTGTCACTATGATTAACACACATCATTGACCTTTCCTGTGTTCCCTTTTCTGGAACATTAATTTCTTCCATTCAAATACAGCCCGTTAACCTCCAGACATCATGACTCGTTCTGAAGCAGTTCAACTGTTTACAGGGAGCAGCCAAGTCTCACCAGCAGAAGCCTCATCTCATTGTGGTGATTTCAGAGTTTATGTTCTATACATCTTAGTTTTTGTGTCTTTCCAAGCTAAAACAGCAAGCAGTAAATGTATGTTGATTTCTTCACCATACGTTGCAATAATTTGGACTCTGATTTAATTGCTTTTTCCAACCAGAGTGAGCCAAAATAGTTTCTTAAAAGTAAAAGTGCAAAGAGACCATTTTCCAGTGCCACAAACCTTCACCAGATAAATACATTGGGCCTGAAGACAATATATAAAATACCTGTGAAATAAGAAGTCTTATCAAACAGTACTAGGAACAACAGTGGAAGATGTTCATCTTTATCCGAGCAACAACAGTCACAACCATAGTGATAGAAATTTTTATATGGGCATTTAAATGAAGCTATGTGCCATCTTAGGGAACAATTAGAGAAAAAGGAAAGCTCTGAGGTTTTATTGGATCTTAGGGGCAAGATTGATTTAACAAAATTCCGTAGATGGGGGAAAATGGAAACAATCTCAGCTTTCTGTGAAAAAGATAGCACTATCTGAGTATGATGACTGCTGGGTATGATGACAAACATTATATTTTGATTGATGGTATATCCGCTTGAGCTTATGGGCATAAATTGATCCCCAAACCAACACTGCCTGAAGCCTGATTAACAAGCTGTTATGGATTGAAGTTTCAAAAATCCTTTCATTTGCATTGTGGGTGACCCAAGCCAACTTGGACAAACAATATGGGTAAACATTTGATAAACAATATGGAAAACATGATAGATCCCCCAATGGTAAAAGTGGTATGGCACTGTGGGGTTTTGAAAACTGGATATGAAGACATGCAGCCAAATGTTGACTTTGTATCCAGTCAGGAATGACTGGCAGATACACATGAAAATGTGCACCTTTTGGTGGTAGTTTATGATGATGATGATGATGATGATGATGATGATGATGATGATGATGATGATGATGATGATGATGATGATGGATGAAATGGACAAGCACGTCCTGGATATGTTTGTTATGAATATGCTTATGGCTGTTTGTTTTAATTTGGAAAGGTCACTGAATTCATTGAGTATGTGCCAGCTCACTGAGTTGGCCTGCTTTGTTTGTGTAACTCTAATGTGAACAATCGAGTGGGCTGAAGTTGTGACCTACATGCATGCACAGTAAACAAGGGAAAAGTTCTGCTGTGGTCTAGAAAGATCACAGAGAAAAATGATGTGTGATTAGTCAGAAAATTTTAGAATACTGGTGAGAGTTCTCAGCATGGGTATATAAAGTAGGTCCTTACATGACTGAGAGAGGAGAATTCTAAGATCTAACAGAAGCTGCATGTCTTCAAGCCAGTGGGACTGTGAGCCATTGCTATTGCCAAGGATCAATCTGAATAATGGTAAAATTTTACTAAAGCCTTCTGTGCGACAGTTCAAAGCAGCACTATCCAGATAATACTATGACTGAATACAAGCTTAAGCTTCCAAAAGTCATAAAACTATATGGATTGTATGAAGTCAGCCTGGCAGAGATATTGTATCACTATAAATGAGATGACATCCCATGCTGATGCTCGTCTAAAACTAGGAACTCTGGGTAATCAGGGAGCATACTCGATAATCAAATTAAAGAAATTGTTTTTCAAAGGAAATCCGAATGCATTGAAAAATTGCTGAACAATGCTTGTGCAGACCATGGCATCAGCGTTTATACAACAAAGACACACACAAGATACAGTTTGAAATCAGTGCTTCCGGAGACAAATACATACATAGAGTTAAAAATACCATTTTGCTGCTGTAAGTGAAAAATACCAAGGATGACACAGACCTGGATGATCCTTGTGTTGTTGGACCAGTGAACAAGTGGATGCAAAGTTTATTCAAGAGTGTAGAAGTAGAGTTGAAGTGCGTATTAATGTAACCAACTTGTTCTCAGGTTATGCCTACCAAGCACATCTGGAAAATTTACTCACCTATCAGGATGATGGCAAACACAGTCAACTGCAGAGCATGATGTTTTCTGTTGATACTGCTGGACATATGGTGAAAGGCTTGGCACTTCCACTACTCTTGCCAAGAGCACAGACTTTGACAAAAGAGGTCAGCAAACTAAGGTCTCCAAGCTAGTGGAACTCATGGGGCCACTGAATATTCCAATATTCAATCATGACATGCTGCTATTGGATAGTGTTGACCGATCAGAATACATGGTTTTGCACACTACTGTAATGCCTATATTTACCCTCAAAACTATTTCTGGAGAACATCAGTCCTGAGTTTAAAACACATAGTTTACCTGCTTCCTCTTCTGTCTGGTTATAGCAAACAACGGACACAGAATGTTGTGCTCCCTCACATTCATCATAATGACCACCCCAGGTTCCGATGCGGGGACACTGTAACAAGTCAGTCTCGTTACCCGTGCAATTCACGTTGTACCACCAGGTAGTTATAGCGGCATGGCGCTTATCTCCTTGCATTGAATTGCAACAGAATCCCTCTCCAAACTTGTATCCTTTCATCCTGCACAGCACCGTCGCTGAGGCATCAGGAAAACCAGATTGGTCATGTGCACAGATATACCCGGATACCCCGATATGATGAACCCGAATGGACCCGTAGTGAGTGGACTGAAGGAATGATACACTATATTGGTCTGTAATAAACATAACACTACACATTCAAATTTACATGTATGGCTACATTTGTATACATTACTAATTGGTGAATGATGCTAGCTTTCTATGTTTTTTGTTTTCATTTCACAGACATCCTATTTCTTATATTTAAAACATTCAACAGATTATAAGTACATATTCAGTTTCATAGTCCATCAGTGTTATTCTGCAACGTCAGTTACGCTTATCTGTTTCATTACAGGAGCCAACTCGAACACATGTGTTCGGCTATTCGCAATCACCAGCGTATATTTTCCATACTTATTTTTTTTTAACTATGTAAATATTTCATCTCGATGGATTTATCTGCTGAAAAATATTGATAAATAAATGAAAATATGAAAAATCAACTGATAAAAATATTCTGAAGATAAAGGCTTTTCTTCAGAAACAGTGTGTCTGAGATTAAAAAATGAGAACGTGTGTTCCATATGCCACTGCCATTTTTATCAAACGTTAATGTCGTAAATAGATTTGAAAATGTTTGTTAATTATGGATTCCATCATGTTTGAAGGTCAGCAGTTGTAAAACTCTGCACCGATGGGAATATGTGGACTGCAGTCCCACTGGAAAGAAGTTTGGGTGGGACAACAGCCTCCAATGCTCCTCCATGCAGTTTCGTAACTACTGACCTTCAAACATGATAAATTCCCATTCTATCGTATAAAATCCTATATTAAAGCGTATGTTTTAATCTTTTAACCTTTAAAAGGTCAAAAACAGGTTGCAAAATCGGTTCAAAATATGCAAACTTTTATGCTTAGAAGAAGAGCGTAATATGGCCTTGAACCTACAGACAAAATTTCTATGCTGACAACAGTAAATACCACCGATTTGTATTATTGCTTCAATCTGTTTGTAAGATGTCGTTATTTGTAGTACCATCTAGTGGGAATTACCACCCTTAAACATTATTTTTGTGATGCAAATAATTTGAACAAGTGGGGGGGGGGGGGGGGCGTCAGTAGTGGCACAGATTCTCAGCATATCCTCAGAAACCAAACTCCCCTTGTTGACTTAAATCCCTGGAATATCTGGAAAATATGGTGAAAAACATTGTGGAACCCGGGAACATTGTAGAAAATTCAGAAAATATTGGAATTTTAATGTTGACGCATGGTGGAAATAGTGTGGCAACGTTGGAACATTGTGGACCATGAGGAAGAAATTATGCAATTAGTGTGGTCATACTGGACTGGCCCCGGAAATGTTGTGGTCAATCTGGGAATACTGTGGACCGGACCCCGGCAATATCGTTTGCATTGTAGAAATAATGTGGGACGTTCAATTTTTTGTTTGTTTGCAAGGTGCAATGCTGGATATAATGCGAACAAAAATTCGTCCTCATGAATCAAATGAGTTTTTAAGGGGAAACACTGTGGAAGGACATTTCATGAATCAAATGAGCTTTTAAGGGGAAACACTGTGGAAGGACATTTTTGGTCAAAGTTTTATGGCGGGAATGTTGTGAACAAACAGAGGTTGTGCAAGTTTTTACAAGTCTATCCAGGAACCTGTGTGAAAGACCAAGAAATGTCAATCGCAATCCCAGAAACTCTGGATATACCTTAAATTTTCTAAGTCTATCCAAGGAACTTTGGCTCAATATCTTTGCAATTTCAAAGTGTAGACAAGCAGAGGGCTTTGAATTCAGCTATGATTTTCCCAACATGTCTTGAGTGCATTGTCACTTCCTGGCGCCATATTTAACATGCTGGATGTCTGAGCAGCAATGCAATGTGTGTGAATAGTTTTTTTCCACGATTTAATATATTCCACAACTTTTAGAATGCGTATGTATCATCTTAAAGTATCATGGATCAGAAAAATACTGTTGATTTCAATTTCTAGTCAGTGGAAGTTCTGTACACCCACATGTGTATAGTACATTGCTATTTGTATGTGCAGATTGGAGGACGCATGTAGACAACAAAGTAGATCAATGACTGACATGCACTACATAGTGTCCACATGCAAATTGATTCTTCTTTTGACAACTTTTGTATTATATATTGATGAATATGTTGTGTAGCTCCTTTAGAATTATAAGTCTTGTTTTGTTCCAACTGCCACTTTATGTTAATCGGCTTTGAAATTTGAATAGGATCACTTGCCGGGAATACTGTGTTCATGTCTACATACCGGGATTATTGTGATCACAGCTGATACCGGGAACAGTGTAGTCATGTCTACATGCCGGTACTTATGTGGATGCACCTTGAAAATAATGTGGCACTGGTGAAAAATTTGTGGAACAGGATGACAATCGACAATACTGTGGCCAATGGACAGGCCAAAGAATATTGTGGTCAAATCGGGAATACTGTGGACAGGAGCCTGGGCTGATGTCTTTATATTTTGGACATACAGATAGAGGGAATACTGTGATGAGAACTGATGCCAGGAACATTGTGATCATTGTGAAAATATTGGGGACATACAGATACAAGGAATCCTATGGTCAGAACTGATGTCGGGAACATTGCGGCCATTGTGGAAATACTGCGGTCATGTACATGTCGTGAAAACTGTAGGCACAACTGAATATGAAAGCACTAAGGAATTAATACTGCATATCGTGAATGTTGTGGTCACTACTGAAGCCGGGAACAATGTGATCACGTGCACTTCAGAAATATTGTGGTCACAAAAGATGTCAGGAATATTGTGGAATTTCTGTGGTCATGTCTACATACCGGGAATTTTGTGGTCAAAATGATGCCTAGGATGTTGATTTATCATCTGCCGGGAACATTGTAGTCACAACTGCATTCTATATGGTGCCACATTATTCCCCAGGAAACTTTTACATGTATATAGAGAGATATACCTGGTTTTTTTTTTTATCTTTTTTTTTTTTCTAAGTCAGTTGTGGAACATCGCGAGAACAGAAATATTCTCGGGGGGGGGGGGGGTATTTTTACCATAGAAATTTCCACGATGATTCCGCTTTATTTATCCAATGTGTGTGTATTCCAGAGTAACCATGGACAGGCTGTTCTGGATAGAATTTATTGCTGATCCACACGCCCGTGTAGAACATTCGCGTGCACGCCCTACTTATGCACTGGCCCAACCTCGCCCACTTGTCATGCGCACGCACATAGGATGTTGATTTATTATCTGCTATAGCCCGTTTATTCGTCGTTGACCGCTCTTTCGACACATACTATATATATATATATATATATATATATATATATATATTTATTAGAAATAGCGGAGAATACTCTGAACTACACATACAAAAAATAAAACAACACTCTTGCAATTACCTGGCCGTAAATTCTGCATGGCACTTGCGTACAGATGGAGGGCAAGTATACACTTGATGGCCCGCCTGCAGTGGATGTATTTCGTGTATTCTGCCGCTCCACCGGCACGGTCATGCCATGCACAATTTATGACCAGGTACTAACACTCGTGTAGTTTTATTATTTCCCCCAAAATTCCCAGGTTGCATTTCGATAAGGGTAGTCCTGGTGTGGTTACAGCACTGTACTAAAAGGTTGCTATGGTTGCACGTCAACACGTAGATGTTAATCGATTCATGAAAAAATGAGCGTCCAAACGTTGCCATCTTCCTTCAATGCTAACGAAAACGCCAAATGTAAATATGTTCATTTTATTATGATGGTCTCTAATAAAATATTATAATATTTAGCATTAAACCGTCCTAAAGATATTTAAAAACATTGTTGTTCGCTCACGATGTTACTGTATCTGAGTGAAAATGGCGCATTTCTTTCAAACCCAGATTTTCGACAGATTCCGCAAAACAGAATCAGAATGTAAATAAAGAATTCACATGGCGGAAAGTGAGGTGCTCTTTTTCTCTTACGAATGATCGTTGTTGGTAGGCAAAGTTACGAGTGACCGCGACGAGTGACTTTGCTTACTAACAACGATCCCTCCTGAGAGAAAAATATAAACTCACTCTCAGCCATGTAAAATTTTGTTTATTTTATGTTTAATTGGATATTCATCGCAGAAAAGTGTGCCCTATAGGCCTTCTTTCAAAGTCCGGCCTGGTGCGCAGTGTTTGTTTACGTTCGTCGTTGTTATTCAACGTAATGTGTGACGTATAATCAAACATCTCTTGCGTAAATTTGATTTTGTTTACGTGTTAATCCACTGGGTAGTTAATGCAGGAGCGTCACAATTTTAGTTGTAATAATGTTTAAATCATGTGATCTATAGTGAGTTACTGTATGTATCTTTTTAACATTACTCAAGAAAATGATAATTCATTCTCAAACATAGAATAAAAGTATATCTAAAATCTTATAAGCTACATTGTTCAGTTGCAGTTCATGTATTTTGTCTGGTCGTGGACTTAATTGGGTAAAGTAATTTGTTGTAGGCATAGCCTAAGATGTGAGCGTCAGCATTACAAAGTCTCGATAATAACATCGAGGATCAGGCAGTACATAGCACATGGTCGTTAGGTCTCTCTAGCGGCCATTTATTAAACCAGTCTAGAGGGGTGAGGCCGTACTACCTTGAACAAATGAACGAAATTATCTGCCGTACAGCCTTTCTTTTTGTTAGACACTGTTCCACAAACTTAAGTATTGTTCCCAAGATTTTTGTACCGCAATTGAACTAGTGCCGTATCCTGTGGCAGAGACATAGTGTACGGAGAGTGATTGTTGGATTGTTTCGCAACGACACCAAAATGGGAACAAACTTTGGCAACATGGCGTTTTGGGGCCCCTGGGGGGATAAGTGTGACTGGAAGTTTCGATCTGGAAGGCCCCAAGAAGCAACCTGGAGACTGCACAGTGTGCAGCTTTTAGTAAGGTGAGACGCAACATGCGCAACAAATACTACAAACTTTGGGATGTTTATTTAGATTACTACCACACCTGTCAAGTTTTTCTATTCCAAGGAAACCCACTTCCAGCCCAAGAAGCGTGTTTGCCAGGTCCACGTTCCATCGAGGTGTTAACGATGCTAGTCGGTTAATCGTTATCATTCATTGCACTCTGCCGACAACGTTTTCTGAAGCCTAGTTATCAATTGTTGACATGATTTTCAACAAAAGCCGGTACGTTTGATACTTTGGTGTGAATAAAACTGCGAAAATTACCCGGGGTGCCTAAAAAACGCAATGTCTGCGCCCATGTGCTCATGTGCAGTAAGGGATGACAAAGAAAATCAACTTCGTTGGATAGATACTGAGTACTCTTCTGATTGGATAATTTACCGTTCTGTTATATCCAGTGTTCACATGTGTTTATGGTAAGAGCTCGCTAACTCTCGCTATTACAGAGCTCATGTGGAAGGATACATCATTCCATCTCATATTTCGGGCATTAACTCTTCTGGTGCCAAGTTTTGACTGACTCACTAGCTTTTCGCGGCGCGTTTTGGGTGCATTGCGCCCACAGCGCGCCGAGGAAGTCCATGTATGTGACCTTGGCTATTCTTATATTCTCTACAACTGTAGGCATGCTGGTACTTGAATGAAAGGGCAATTTAAAAGGAATATGAATCTGGTATGGTTATGTACATTCAAAGCACATCAATTTTAGTGTTATGTAGTTCTTACATGACTGTTTCCACTTTTTTGTGGCGTCGATAGAGATATTGCAAAAGCATCACTAAACAAGGGATCGTAGTTATAACAGTTTACCTGCATCAGTAATTGGGGATTTACTACATATAACCCCTGCGAAGTCTGTCTTGTTGCACTTCACGATCTGTCTAGAACAACTCCCGAGGTCCTTTTCCTCTCCCTGACATTGGACACTTACGTTGTCTTCGATTGACTCAGGGGACCCGAAAGTGCTCCCATTGAACGGTTTTCCATAAGAATAGCCCCTTTCCCGACATGTTACAGATGCCTCCTTTTGTCCCCATGACAACCCACAAACACCATGCCACTGCGACTGGAGACTGCGAATCCGAACGTTGCCAAAATGCCATTCACTCAACAAACCTAAGTAAATAAAATAGGTCTAGTTAAAATGGTCGGTGCAGTAAAAAAATTGATAACTTTTAAAATTGGTCTGTATATTCTGTATTAAGAAATCTCTCTCTCTCTCTCTCTCTCTCTCTCTCTCTGTCTGTCTGTCTGTCTGTCTGTCTGTCTGTCTCTCTCTCTCTCTCTCTCTCTCTCTCTCTATATATATATATATATATAAAATAATGTACAAGTCAGCGTAAATGTAGAACCGGTATGGTGATACACTTTACAGTTACCAAGCCTTATCAAGTAAAATTCTGGAAGCTTAGATATCTCTGTGTGGTCATTGTTCATCATTTATCGTTCTTAATTTTCTCCATTCCATTTAATATAAGCGCGCACTGTCGCCAATCTTATTAAAATCAAGCGTCCATAATACACATTTTCTCTGTCGCACATTCGACTCTTTGTAAATCGTCGGTTTGGTTTTTGTAACTTTTTTTTAATCTGTTCCTTTCTTCGGTGTTTATGTTTTGCGATACATTTACTTTTGTTGTCGTCTTATGTTGATTTATTTGTTTTGCTGAGAGGTTTCAGAATAGGATGGCTTGATTACATGCAAAACATAATTTAGCAATTTTTTTGGTTATAAGTTTTCGGGATATACGCCAAACTAAACACAATTTCCTAGACTGAGAGTTTAAATGCCAAGAGAATAGTACACCAAGACAACCACCATGTCTTCGTGTTTTTCTTCTGAAAAATCGAATGTAGTCGCACAGTACAAGATGCGACTATATTGATGAGATCTTGACCAAATTGCCCGAACTTATTTTTTATCGGTTGTCAGCACACAAAATATTTAATACGCATATTTATATTAAATGTATAAGTATTAAATATCTGTGTTTCATCAAAGTGAATTTAGTGGCTCAAGACTGAAGATGATGGGTGTCCAGAGTGTCTGAGCTTCGATAAGAATATGATGCGATGGCGATCTGCGACGTAATTTAGGCTGATGCGGCGGCAGAATTGAAGATGTGTCGCATTTTATTTTCCCTGTGCCCAGCCATGCAACCAATCAGAGCTAAGTTTTATATCTTACTGCTGCAGCACCGGTTAAAATCAAACAGTCATGAAAATGCCGGGTTAACGTTTGGTAGCGGGCCAATTTCAGGTAAGCTAGGTTTAATTGTTAGGGAACAAGCATATGGTCTCGGTAACGTCTCTGGCAATGTCTTTGAAGAAGGTTCTAGTTCGGAGGATTGCTACATGGGACAGACAAGACCTTATCAATATGAGCACCTTTTTATATAGTTGCTTGTTGTGATGTCATCTGTTGAATCGTGGATTCACCATCCTGGCACTTAACGCAGTCAGCCAATAAAAAGGTATGGACAGCATGCATTGACAATAAGCAGTAGGGTCAAACAAACCCATGGTAACCTATGTATTCTATATAAAAATGCTCGACTAAAAGAGCCAAAAGTGCACTTTCCGAGTTTCAAATTTTATTAAAACCCATGTACTAATAAAGCAGAGTATAGTTTAAAAGCATCAGCGATTTGCAACTCAAAATCTATGTCTAGCTCTGAGTAACCCCCCCCCCCCCCAAAAAAAAATAACATGGTAGTGTATGGTTATACACAGTTGTATCCACCAAGCACAGATCACTAGGTCAGTGCCTGTAATCTCATGGTGAATCTATGAATAGCGGTATCTGCATTTTGACGATTTTAGCATAAGTGAGTGCCGGTACAATGCATTTACATGTATATGATATACGACGGGCCATGTCCTGCCTCTAGATGCCATCCTTGTAAAGAGGTGGGTTTCGACTAATGGATTATTATCATAATGCTGACGTAACTTAGTTTTCACTGTCGAGTCGTATGTATGGAAAAAAAAAAAAAAATTCATACTCACTGTTAGAATTGTTGTAACAAAAGACCTGTGGCACTCTGCAAGTACTGTCAGAGATGGCACGTCCTTTCTTACCCCATCCCCAATGCAAACAGTCATGTACGTTGCCAGCATTTCGGCGACATTTTCTTGGTATCAACCACATTGAATTAGATGTAAAAACTTGTTGCATGTTCACAGCTCCATACATGTGACCAAGTTTTCGACATAGGATATCACTCAAAATGTCCTTTAAAGTTTCAGATGTATAGCATAAGTATCTCGTCGAATCATTAAAATTAATTTGAGGTGTTCCATAGTTTGGTCCCGGAGACAGATAGTACCTGGGTTCTAAAATATATACATGCGAGATATCATGGTATTAATCCGGTATGCCAAACAGGAGTCACATTGGTCTGGGTCTTATTATTTACCGAAACACCTCAAATCCCGTGCACCAGTATCAAGACACGGTGTATAAACTTTGTTAATGGTACAGAACATGGCAAAGAATAAACCAAGGAATCTTTTGATTTCAAAAATGGAAAATGATGATGATAATAATGATGATACTACTACTACTACTACCACCACCACCACCACCACCACCACTACTACTACTACTACTACTACTGCATTACGTGAGACAATATTCCCGCTGCGTTGAATAATCTGCCTTAAACTGTGAGCACGCGGAAGTGATTTTGAGGTAGTTGATTCAATTTTTTCGTGACCGTGGTTTTACAAGTATGTATCATAAAATGTATAGTATCAATACTCCCAGCTACATGCTAGGCACTGAGCGTACAGTGACATACTGTATTTTTTAACATGAAACAGTTATAGTACACTGTGCCACATGATTGCCACGACTCACCTTTTCCTCGCAAGTAGCAAAATATACACAAAGAACAAGTTCTACTGCTGTCCCACCATCGGTTGCAATCTTCTATTTTTGTAGCATTATTTCCACAGTTAACGACTAACTTCTCCTTCTTCTGCGCAGAGGCATGTCCATGATCAACAACGCCGTCGAAGAAGCCGAAATACACGCAAAAGAGTCTTATTGTTGTGTGTTGCGTGTCGGTACACACTCCATAGGAAACATTAGACGTTGTATCATTGTACACTTCGACACGGCCACTCAGAAAGTCTCCTGCTGTCAAGGTGTATATCTCTGAAAATGTCAGGAATGTTGCTTTAAAGTTGATACCTTTATATTTAATTTTCATTTTTATATTAATTGAAAACATTTTAAAAATGAAATAGCAGAGTCTTTGAAATTTTGTGTTCCTACGAACTGTTTACAAGTGTACCTAATGGTTGATCTGACATCATTTCGTCGTAGGAACTCAAACCGGGTATGTAAAGTCTTGCCAGTTCTCTTTAATCAAATGAAACATAAAAATGGGTATTCCTTAACTTCGTTTCGATACAAGAAAATGTTATTGTAAGGGGGGTCTATGATAAAAAAAATCAATCATTGACTTACATTTATACTGTTTTCATTTTGTCAAAATGTTACAGACAGCCCTGATCCAATCACAATATATATCTATATGATATATTAGGAACGTAAATGACTTATCCCCGAACTATACACATGGCAAGACAGGGCAAGGAATAAATAGGAAGTGTTCGTACACTAACATGTGACTTGTTACACGGGGCAGGGGATAGGGTACTTGCTCATAATGTATCGCAAATTGATTCAGAACAGCACAATCAAGGATTCTTTACAGTTTGCTCATAAGCTGCACGAAAAAAAGTCAAATTACATTTGATAAATATTCAGGTAATGGTTTACATTTTCATGCTTAATTCTGACACACTTCCTCATGTGACAAGAACAAATGCTGCAAAATATGGTTATACTCTACGTTGTTTTTCCGACAAATTATTAATGGCACTTACGTTTTATGAGAATTGAGGCTTACAAAAATATCCCCACCACTCTGTTACCAGGAAAAGTCCACGCTCTATGGTATTTAGCCGTACATCATAATGTGCTCCACTAGCTTAATTATTTATCAGTGGATCCCAGAGGGAATTAAATATTGATAGAAAATTATTTATGATGGCTTCAGTCCCTTATTAACAGTAGTGACTCTTCACTTGGGCATTCAAGGCAATCCCAGGGTTGTGTTGCAGACTTTGACGTGCTGCCTGCAGTAACACTGGTTATTCATAGGAGGGTGCTGGATTGAGGCCTTGTTCTTGTCCCAAAGAGAAAATACTTTTCTTTCTTATCAGGGTTGTAGAGCCATCTGAGCATATCTATCAAATCATCTCCATGATTGTTGACAGCTGCTGAACAGCGTTAGGAAGTCTTACGGGAATAACAAGCACCTCAAGCCGAGTTCCTTTCTGGTTCTTAGTTTCTATCATGTTGTTTACAACATATTATAATTCTTGTTCCAAGTTTAAAGAGGATTTCTCCAGCATGATCTGTGTGCGCAAAGTGGAGTTTCCTGATTTCTGGATTAAGGGCCCGTATGACCAGCGGACCCTACGCAAGATCTTTCCAGTGCATGATATCTTGTCTTGGACACCCACAAAACCTGTTGGTTCAATGGCTAGAGGGGAAGTGCTGAAACCTTACGATGTTGGTCATGGTATAACATTTATACATTTAAATCACTAATTTTGCAAAATCCATTAAGGTGAAAGTGGAATCTTGCAGGAGATCTAATTCTCTCGCATCAGCGGAAATCGGGCCAGAAATCTGGATTCATGATTACATCAAAATGTTTTGAACATTGTACTGCTTGGCTGGGTTAGTGAGTTGAAAAACTGTCCTTAAATGGTAATTTCTGGACAATTCGTAGCTCATACTGCTTATCTTTAGATTTTGGAATGGAAGTTTCAGTGACAGTTATGGACATGAAGAGTATTGAACTTTGCTAACAAATTCGAGGTGTTGAGGATATGGATGTATTGTAGAACATTTGGCTATCTCAGGTAAGCAAACCGAAGAAAATGCAATCGTGTCATTTTCAACAAATTAGTTTTTGCATATGGAAGCGGCTTATGGAAACGTGAAATCCTAGTAATAACAACGTGTGGATTTAAAAGAATTTTTGAAACCAAAAATTTCAATGTGATATGGAAATTTCGATGTTAATTATAAGATACCTAGATATGGGGTAGGGGACGAACGCCTCTTAGCGCATCGCTATTGATATTTGCCCTATTACCTCGGGGAATACGTCAAAGATATCTATTTGCTAATCCAAACTGAATTTCACATAGGACCACCAATACATGTAATACGATCGTCTGAGCAGCAATACTTATTGAGATTTCATCTGTAAACCAATGCTGAATGGCAAGACAGACGCATGGACTGAAAGAATGAGATGGACTGCGGAAATTACACACTCACGGAGGAGGCACCGCTGCATTGGGGGAACTCCAACGGTGCAACAAAACACATTTATATAGTATTTCACCCTGATGGAGTATTTAAATAAACAGGGTAAGAAACATAATGCTTCAAAGTTAATTAAGAAAGGAAATTTTTGTAGAGGGATAGCCTAGGTGAGCTTGCTTTGAATGGTTGTGGTGGTTGTTTTTGGTGAAAGGATGTCATTTTTTGCATGTGATTATCACCATTTTCAACTGTACCATTTTTTTATGAATAAACTTACCAGATGAGTTTTTAACTGTGTCTCAAATCATGGAGTTTTGAAAGTGGTCGACTAACCTCACTGTGTTTTTGCATCATGAGTACACACTTTACACACACGAAATAACTAATTTTCACTGAATTTGCGAATGAAATATTAAATAGTCAGAAAGTCATGCAATTATGTCGTATATCATGAAGTATTAGTTAATATTACCTTTTCCTTGAGCAATGCTGCCACTGAGCTGCCAGATGAGCAATAGCCAGAACACGGTAGCAGACACCATCCACAACTTATCTCTAATACGTCCGGGTCGGAATTCAGTCTTCCCGTGATTCATAGTTGTATGCAATCTCTAATGAATACAAAACAGATTTCCCACAACGGCCTTGTTGCCCACAATATGTTAGGAATAACAATGTCTATCTTTTCTTTCTTTCTTTCTTTCTTTCTTTCTTTCTTTCTTTCTTTCTTTCTTTCTTTCTTTCTTTCTCTCTCTCTCTCTCTTTCTTTCTTTCTTTCTTTCCTTCCTTCCTTCTTTCTTTCTTTCTTTCTTTCCTGACTGTCTTTAGTCCTTTGTGTGATTTGTATCACCAGACTTATTGCGATGACTTCTCAGATTAATTCTGAAACACTTATTTGTAATTTATTATCATAATTCAAAACAAGTCACTTGCACATCATTATGGTAACAGAGATACATAAATACAAGACTGACAGAAATTGGGAGACTGAAGCCACCAAACTGGCTTATATTTTCGCCGCTGTAGGAACATATTATACCATAATACATGTATTGCAGATATGTACACCATATAAGTGTTTTACAGAAAAAGAAAATAGTTATTATTCAGACATAAGGATGTGGTTACATTTTGAATAAATTAATTGAATAAATTTCCTTTCCTAATATTGGTACTTTGAAAGTCCATAAAATATTATTGATAACTGATAATCAGCAGACATTAATGCATGCAATTAAATGGATGTTATTCTTTTGACTGGTATCGTTACTATCATGGATATCTGAATTTAAAAGTATTGCCAAAGATACTAGGATGTGTTACAATTGACCTTGTGCATGAGAATAGCAGTTGAATATTAATTCATATTTCCAAATTTCATTATTTTTAACTCTCCAAATAGTACATTGGTATGAGCATAACAATGTAAAAAGTTATAATCCGAATAGCCTTATTTTTACCTTCCTCTGCACATGATTGACTGCATGATAAAGTGAACAAAAGGTGAAATGTAAGTTCCTCTAATACAGCACTGATATATTATAAAGACTCCAAGCAAATCATCGTTCTCCGTGAGCCTAGTAAGAATTAACTTTTTTTTATTTTTTTTTTTTATAAAATTTGTATCAATATTCCTTGATTTGGACACTTGATATCTCCTTTTGATATCTCAATTTGAGATCTTTAATATTTCAATCTGGTATAAACATTTGTTAATCACATACTCTTCTTTCTAAGAATATTGCATTTTGTTTGTTGTGATTGTTCATACTCGTTACAGCATCTTAAAATACTTTTTTTTTCTGAGAAGTGAAGTAGTGTGGATGTATATGTAGATTTTTATATACTCTTTGCATTACATATATATATATATATATATATATATATATATACATATATATATATGTATATATATATATATATATGTATATATATATTCCAATATTTGGACTGGAAGTGTAGTTTGATTGAATTTACTTTGCATACACTGATATCATATTCATACCACATTATCACAATACCCAGAGGCGTAAAAGGTACAATTAGTGATAAAATTAAAGCTCCCCACGGGGGGGGATTTACTTTTTTGGGCCATAATGGATCTCTCATTCTTCTCCAGATCCTGAAACGTTTGAGTCAAATGATGACTCTCAAAGTAGACAATGTTTAGACTATACATGCACATTGGATGGAAAGACCCTTGTTCAAGTAACAGAACAAAAAGTTTTAGATAAACTTATTTTGGAAGATCTACATCCACGAAAACTTATAACAGACACAGCCAAAAAAGCAAACTAAAGAAATGGTTTTAAAAAGCGCTGTTTCACCGGGCTAACATATAAGAAGATTATAACTTTGTATCAAACTCTAATCGAACCACTGTTGGAATCCAGTGTGGAGTCTCTGGTATAAAAAAAAATCAATTTATTAGAAAAAACTCAGGGCAAATGTTTATTAAGACTCTGTGATTACGATATACAATTACCCACATTACAAGACAGGAGAGAATAGGATTTAGCATAGATATATAGATATCTTTATGATCTGTACAAATCTACGCCTGCAAGCTTTTTCTTTCTCCCAAGTCGTACGTAATCTTAGATGGCATTGCAATAAGTTATTTAAACATAAATGCGCATCCGATGCACGGAAGTACTTTTTCTTTAACAGAGTCATTAATCCATAGAACCAATTATCACCGGACATTGCTGAAGCGCCAGTCCTGATGACCTTTACAAGGCACTTGGGATCCTTACCCTGAGGACTGAAGGGATAATCGACCAAGTAAGTAAGCAAGTAAGTAAGCAAGTAAGTAAGCAGGTAAGTAAGTAAGTATAGGGACATTTGTGCTGCTGTTGTAAGAATCACGACCTGGTCACCTGTTACTTTAGCATCTATCATCTTTGCAACCTTTTAACCCTTATCAGACAGATTCTGAGCGGCCAATGTAGAAAATATACCAGATTAAGTAAACACAATGACAAGATAGCAAAACAAAGAGACCACTCTACGTTTTTGTCGTTCAGTGAAGGGAAAGTGTGAATGATCATGTGAAACACCGCTTCGACTGAACACCATACAAGAGTTCTGTCTGAATTCAGGTCTAGATTCCAGTATTTCCCGTGTGCAGCTTGTTTGTGTCGTGAAACTTGTGGATCATCAAATATTGCAACATTATCACTTACATCAGCAAAAGGTAAGATTGAAATGGGTGTACTGCCTACATTTATACGACAATCGGATCTATATAGGTTAGGTAGCCTTCTTGGTGGTTAATAAATACGTTGAACAAAAGTGGACTTGAGGGGCACCCCTATCCGAAGCCATGGTAATTTTTTTTAAATATGGTGTACATCCATGTTCCGTTGTAAGAAATTTCCGCATCAGTATACATATTTAATAGAAGTTGCAACATCTGCGTATTCATACCTGTCTCAGAAAACTTGTATAATGAGAAATCTCTATTCAAATTGTCGAGAGCACATCCAAAATCGACAAACGCAGTATACAACTCTTCTTTCCGTGAGAATTGCGCATCAATCAATTTTTTAAACATAAAAACATTATCGAATTTTTGACGACCTTTAACCAATCCACTTTGTCCTTCATTGGAGAAATTGTTTCCAAGAAGAAGGAATATAACCCTTTGTTCAGATATTTGCAAGCACTTTGTTAAAAGCATTTTGTGGTGTAAACCTCTGTAGCTTTCTGGGGGCTTCCCTTAGTCTTTTTTTTGTGTATTGGGGTTGATGTGGCTTTCCTTTCACATTTGGAGACATTGTAGCTTTTCTAAAATGTTGTTGAGGATTTTCAGTGGACTTTTACATATAAAGGGCAGGTACGTCTTTAGCGTCACATTTTTAAGATCCTGTCCTGGTACCGGTTGCTTTTCTTCTTCCTTTGGCTAAAAATAATATTCATTTCTTCCAAATTAAACCTTTTATATCGGGAGTTGTTATCTGCATGCTATCAGTTAAGTTATGCATATAGTTACTTACAGACTCCCATAATTGAGTCGCCTGTAATGATGTCACAAGAAGGGGATTATTTAGAGTCTAATTGTCAGAATACCATTGTAATGGTTCAACAATGTCTCCGATATGAGGCTTAACGTCTAGAAAACCGTTATTTTTTTTCCAGAAATAGATTTAATTTCGACCAGGAACCTCGTGATATTCAATGTCTTTAAGTAATGCTCTCTAATACTTCCTGCTTTTCGTCGAACTAGCCGTTTAAACTTCTTGGCAGGGGGTAGCATCGGCCTTTAATTAAAGGGTCTCTGGGAAACTGGTTATAGAATTTCCCCAAATGTTTGACCTTATTTTTAAGCTTTTTGCATTCGCTGTCAAAAGCTAGAATATATTAGCGTTTTTCGGCCTATGCTTTATTTTTAGATAGCCCTGCAGCAACTTTAAAGCTTACCTTAGCTGCACCTATAAGAATAAAATTGAGCTCTTAAGCAGCTTTATTGACTGACATGCATTCGACATTTATTTACAAATGTCTGCTTCGTGTTTGCGTGTTGTCTGAGTTGTGAACCTTTTCATGTAGCACATACAAGTCGTGTGACACTTTTTCCTTTTTGGTACAGTGTGGTTACTTTTTAAATTTGCCATAAATTTCGCAGACAGGTACATCAATCAAGTCGTGGAAATGTGGACTTTCTTAGCCTAATGCAAGTGGGAGAGATACTAATGATAGGCAACCGTGAAAGGGCTACGTTACTGATTGAATAATTCAAACTGTAGAGGGGAAACTACCCAAAGTTATTATGGAAGTATGTATGGCACGCACGAGTTGTTGGATACCTATTAAACAGAGACTAATGTAAGCAGTTTTGATCTCTTAAAATAAATGCATATCTTCATAATTTTTCCCTAAACAGACTCAGGTAGAATATACAGAGCTGCAAAAATGTATCTTTCGGACGTATATCCAAACCCAAGTTACTGTACAACTAACAAGTGCAGGTGATGTCACTCAGGAAGAACAAGTAATCACTGCTGACAAGTGATACGTTCTCTGGTTATGGGTGCTGAAGGGTTAAGATAAAAAGCAAAACTAGTTGTTATTATTAAATATTTATAATAGTAGAATGAATCAAATTTTCACATGCTTTTAATATACATACCGATAAATATGCATGAGATAGATAGATGGATGGACAGACAGACAAACAGACATACAGACAGACGGACAGACAGACAGACCGACCAACCGACCGACCGATGGATGGACAGACAGACATACAGACATACATACCGACCGACCGACCGACCGACCGACAGACGGACGGACGGACGGACGGACGGACAGACAGACAGACAGACAGACAGACAGACAGACAGATAGATAGATAGATAGATAGATAGATAGATAGATAGATAGATAGATAGATAGATAGATAGATATTAGGGATCATTTACTTGAGTTCTAAAAATGCAGTATCATATAAAACATCATTTATGACCTTTGCTGAATTTCCCTTCAGAATTGTACAATATACAAGTGTTTCAGCTCTACATGGCGATTTACCGACAACGCCTGTTATTCATCATAAAACACTTTTGCAAAGAAGGACATTTTTTCCAAAACATGTTTTCATTATCTTTGATCCTTTTGAGGCAGTTGTCCAAATTTAAGTTTGATGCGAATAAAAAGAGAGTGAAAATAATATAAAGTATCAGTCATGTAGTATGGAATACCTGGTTCGCTGAAGAGGAAATATAAATGACTTGCTATAAGCTTGACAAGCTGGAAATACACTTTGTGACAGCCCATATGTTAAATGTTTTCCTGTTTTTGGTACTCGAGAAAAAGGTGCGTCACTTTAATCCATGTTTGCACTGCGATTGACATCACTTAATTATATCATTTTAATATTTTTCGGACTTAAGTGGATTTCACTTAGTTCTTCAATCAATGCACATTGTGGCGAATGGCGAGGATAGCATGCAACAAGCCTGTGTTTTTGAGTTACGAACAAATCAGGACTGATAATTACTAATTCATCTGTACGTCATTCATATAAGGTTTAAAGATGAAGAAAAAGGGAAATCGATATGGCATAATTCAATCAACGTATGGCGTAACGGTTTAAGCCTTCTGAGAGAGGTAGTCCGAACCAAGTTGCAGTAGTGTAAGTTAAAATCAGTATGTGGCAAGCGTATAATATAAGCACCGATTTATCTGGGTCCCAAAGTCCCAAACAAAGCTTGCAAAAAAGTCGTCCTGTTTATTTGATTTTTCCCTCTTCTCCCTCTCCTAGTTTGATCAAGTTTATTTGCAATAAACAGGAGTCAAGAGGATTCAAAGATGTACTTTTGATCAAATATTTCTACAAATTTTGTTGTAAATATCCAGAGATGGTTAGAAAGTTGTGCTTCAATTTTTAAGGGGTTTTACACTCGCCTGTTTTGCTACTTAATTTCATCTTTTGGCATCATTCACTTTGATATTCACCTTTCAGACATTTTAGGTTAGCTTGATGTCTGTTAGATTAACCCCCCCCCCCCCGGGCTATCGGTATCAAGCAGCGGCCTACGACAGTTACAAGCTAGCCTAATTGTACTTGATATCTGGTTAAGAAATATTATATTTTCATTGCATTCTCTTGACTTAAATACTAATGACTTTCATTGCTTTCTGACTTGCCCTACAAATTTTGCTGTTAATATCCAAAAATTATTAGAAAGTTTGGCTACCATAATTTTACAGATTTTAGACTTGCGTATTTTGCTACTCAATCTTATCTTTTGGCATCATTTTGTTTTAATATTCACTTTCAAGCATTTTGGGCTTACATGTTGTCTATCAGGTTAAACCCCCCAGGGGTTATCGGTAGCAAACAGCGGCCAACGACAGTTACGGGTTTGCCTAATTGTACTTTAATTCGGGATAAGATAAATTATGTATTGATAACATGTTTTGATTTAAATGCTAATGACTTTCATTCTTTTCTGGCATGCCTGAGTACACATTTACTCAATATAAAAAAATTACTTAAATTTGACAGTATTTACTCAAATGTCACAAACCTGACCTATTACGTTGAAACATTGATTAAGGGTTGTCAGTGAAATTGAGCTTTATTGTTCGGAGACTTTCGAAGTGAGAAAATAGGTTTCATTATGGAGTGTGTTTTGCATTTCTGGTGTAGGTTGTCCATTGTTGCAGTACTTGTTAGAGTTTCCTTCGGTCTTTATAGGTGGTCTTGCTGCAAGTGTTTATTTTATAATCACTTGGACTAAATATATTGCCCCAGTTTGTTTCCAGTTCAGTTATACATTGGCAGATGGTTTAACTAAGATACGCTATCCAGGTAGAAAGGGTACACACTGGTTCAGGGGAAGTCATGTTTTTTTTTTTAACTGAACTTTTACTGTAAAAACTCAGTAACTGTGTATGGTTTGACAAGTAATCTTCTTTCATAATGAAGTTCTGCATTTATAAGCAAGACTTTATGTTTTAGCTATTTCATCATTTGCCATGTTCATATCTATTCATTATTACGTGGGTGTCTTTTCTGAATATTTAGCTTAGACAAGGAGCCCCTACTCAGAGAGACATGTACGGGTATAGGCTCCGAAACATGTTCTGAGTAGTTACCCACTATAGACTCTTTATTTCATTTCGGCTACTACAGCATGTCAAAATTATACAAAAAACGTGCACAATATGGACAAAAGCACTTCTATATGTATATAGCTTAGGCAGTGACCGGTTAGCTAATGGAGTGTAAAGAATTCGGACTGCGGAAAAGGGTAATCACTACTAGGAAGTAGTTTTGAACATAAAGACACGAATACAATAAACCTATTGCATGAGTTTGAATATTACTTCAAATTTTTAAAACTTTACACCGACTAGGGCATGTCCTCGTGCTGATTTGGCATTTTATGTTCGGATCGAGCGGGACTCGAACCTGCAACCTTTGGCCCCAGTCGCCGAGCTGAAATGGGGAAGGCACATATCCACTCGACCAAATCCCAATTCTTAAAAAGAATGGTTCAATGGAGGTAGGTGTGTGCGAGTGCCATATCAACACGGTTATGCAGTAGAAGTACCGAGTCGGCATTTATTTCTAGAATCGAGGACTTAAATCCACCAGCATTAAGGAAATCCCGAAAATATATATTTTATGTTCGGAACGAGCGGGACTAGAACCTGCCATCTTCGGTACCAGTCGCCTAGCTCAAATAACAGCAAATCAGTATTTAAAAATATCGAGAATACGCAGATAATATTTGAACATATCTATGTCAGTTAAATTTTATTCACATTTTTGTTCATGTATTTTTCATGCAGTGACGATACACGATTCCCACGAGCTTGCGCAGAAGTGCCTATCTAGCGGCTGTAATAATTCGATAGTTCGAACCTCCAGAGCCGGTAGCAAGTGACATTACATTTGAATGGCAGCGCAGAAAGGCAACCAAAACATCCGTATTTTTTGCAAAATATGGTATTGTTTACAACATGTATTCGCCCAGATCTTTAATTTTGTGTATGTTTCCTGCCTAAATTCACTTTGATGTTACAAAAAAGTCAATAGGTTGCTGAAAAAAAATTAAAAATCGCTCAATGAATCTACAGTATGTATACGGCATGCAGCCATAGCGTGCAGACGACGCAAACCAGGTGAGCGTATCCAGTTAGCATTTAAATACAGGAACACTTTTTATCGGACAAATTTTGATATATCAAGGGATATTTAACTAGTGTCATATTTAGCTGACGTTCCGTGCTGACAAAGTGTAAATTTAATTAAAACGAAGGTTGAAACTTAGCTCATCGCTTGACTGCCTTCCTTCGTGGGCTTTTACATGCCGTCATAGATGCATGGAGCGTTCATTTTTCATCTTTCGATGTATATGATATTATGACATGGTATGATTTTATTTCAGGCAGGATGGCAATGATAGTCACGTTTCAGAGTGATCACAATTGCATTTGTCGCATTTTCTCACGTGCCTATTATTTGATATGCAGATTTGTTTGCCAATATATCTTCTCAATGTTCAATTCTACAGATATACACAATGCAAGGCCTAAGGAGGTTTCATATCTTTGTCAGAGTCCTGACAGCTGTCAGACCCTGTGTATGATTAATGCAAATATCAAGAAACGTCTATATTGATAGACCCCTCTTTAAATAGATAGACAGATAGATAGATAGATAGATAGATAGATAGATAGATAGATAGATAGATAGATAGATAGATAGATAGATAGATAGATAGATAGATAGATAGATAATGAATGATAAAATGCTGAAATATGTGCTGAAGACGATGTATATCTTCATACATAAATTTTAGGTAAATAAATATATAAATAAGTAAATAAACAAATGAATAAATAAATAAATAAATAAATAAATAAATAAATAAATAAATAAATAAATAAATAAATAAAAATACTTTAAAGCAATAAAAATGATATCATTAATAAGTTAACTTCCTTCTAATGGATTTCCACCACTATATTTAATCGATTGTCCCATTTTGATCCAATTAAAATTGATTTTAATCTTCAGTTCCTTAATGATAAAAACGTATTGGGGATTCTCTAGAAAATAATTCAATCATTTTGAATTGAGGACCAAAATGAAGAAGTCATGAACTTTGCTAAATTTAGGCGCCATTCAATTATTACGTAAGGAAAATATAAGAATCACATTTTCCGACCCCTCCTTCCCCCCATTCACGCAGGGCATACGCATGAGTCTCACCCCTGCCCCTCCCTCCATGCACGCAGTACGCAAATTAGTTTGGTAACTGCAACTGGCCAATCATGACAAAGTGGTGGGCCTAAAAGACCCGTATCTTAACTCTGTTTTTATATAATCTACCGTATTCATCCCAATACGTGTACTGAGTGCTTAAAAAACCCTGAGAATTTGCATTGAACCTCCCCCCCCCCGAAATTTAAGAACACAGCATCATGGTCAAAGCACAAGAAGTTCATGTGCGTTATTGAGCCGTTTTTTTTCCTTGTAAGCGCTGTTTGATGTATTTCATATCATCAGCACAAAACTATCATGACGGCTGCATTCAATACAAATAGTTGTTTAAATTTTGTTGTGTACAATAGAAGTAAACATAAGTACTCACATCACAGTTCATTATCAGTTATATTTCTTTTAAATATAGGATCCTGTTTCCACATAGACCATATTGTTCATTCAAACATTGTCCCCTTTGATATCACCGTCGCCGGACGTCGCCACAGGGCCTAAAATGTTAAAGTAATAGAGTGCACGTCTTCTGGTAATTCTGCCAGAAAAGGGACGACTTGGCATCTCACATTTGGCTGGGTCGAGGAGGCAGAGGGGCTAGTTGGTTTAAACATATTTCATTGCAACACAATTGGGAAACAGGGTATAGTTGGTTGTGGAGGATATATTCACAGACATCAATGACTTAATTTTTTCTTCTAACTTCATATTAACTCATATTTTGTCGTATTATGAAAAAAACGAAAACAAAAAGCAAAAATGCGTTTTTACGCAGCATGGTTTACTCGCTCCCCCCGTACCCATGCCATACTGTCCACTTACCCCCTCCCCGCTTCTTGAATACGCAATACTTGAATAGCCCTTTGAAAATTGGAAGTTTTCCAGACAGTGTGTTTTCATCTTAGAAAAAAATTAATGCACTTAACAACAATCCCTGGCATATTTTTGTAGATATATATCTGTTAATCACAGGAGACAAAAAGTGGAAAATATATCTTGAATATTTTTCGAGATGAAGACCAAAAAAAAAAAAAAAATAAATAAAATAAATATATAAAGAATGGAGAAAAGGTACATTTTCCCGTCAAAATTATTAAATATAAGATTAAATATAAAACAAGTAATGAAAAGGAGAGATCGCTATTTGATCAATTTTGCTAAGGAAATGGCTACACGCATACAGGACTCACTCAGACACATAGGCAATGCACAAAAAGCCGAGTTGTGAATGAGGCCAACTAATTGCACTGCGGAACAATAGAAAGACACAAACAATACAGGTGTAAAGTTAAAAATAAAATCCATTCCAATGCAAGATGGAAGTAGTCTTAAACGGACAGAAAAAAGTGGACCGTGTCGAGCGGAAAACCAACATTGGACTCATACATCCAAGTTTGGGTGATGACCTGACTTTGTCGTTTTTTATTACGTGTCTTTTAGCTTCACGTTATCAATTTCTTTATTGTTTACATTATTTCATATACCATTCACTCATAATCAATTTAATTTAACCTTGATATCGCCGGGGAGTCAACTTGTATATCACCTGTTTGGCCATACCAAATCAGCACAGCCTTGTTGTTGTTTTTCATGTCTAAATGTACATATATTTATGTATTTGTATTTCATATATGCGCCGTGAAGCCTAATAAATAAATAAATAAATAAATAAATGAATGAATGAATGAATGAATGAATAAATGAATGAATGAATGAATGAATGAATGAATGGATGAATGAATGAATAAAGACTGTTTGAATGTGAAGAGGGTGTATGATTTAACATAGGTAAAAGCGTGGCGTACTTAGTTTCAAGAACGGCAAAAGCACTTTGTTGTCGAAAGCCAATCCTCTACCTCGGAAACAGTACAGGCGTCCGCCAAGGTTTAGTCCCGGAACATCCTATGTCTCTATTTATAAACGATATTAATCTTTTGAATGTGAATGATAGTATATAATTATTTGTGACCTAATTTCCCTTCATGACACACTTTTGGGTCAAGGTACATTATCATGTAAAATTTCATGAAAAGAGGTCCAAAAATTAAAAAAATTACAGTCAGGACCTGAAAATTCTGTATATTTACACATCGTGGTGACCCAAATATTTGACCTAGTGACCTAGTTTTGCTTTATGACACTTTCTTAGACTAAGCTTCACATTTGTGTAACATTTCATGACTCTAAGTAAAAGGACAAAAAAGTTATGGCCCGGACAAGATTTTTCATACATATGTATTCTGTGACCCAGATATTTGACCTAGTGACCTACATTTGGCACACGATACATCTCTATCCTAGGAAGTACAAACACATTAAAGTTGGTAGCTGTGGGTGTCATGGTGTTGGAAATATGGCCCAGAGAAGCTTCGGATGGACGGACTGACTGTGACCTATATATTTGACCTAGTGACCTAATTTCCCCCCATGACACACTTTTGGGTCAAGGTACATTATCATGTAAAATTTCATGAAAAGAGGTCCAAAAGGTAAAAAAAATTAGTCAGGACCTGAAATTCTGTATATTTACATATCGTGGTGACCCAAATATTTGACCTAGTGACCTAGTTTTGCTTTATGACAGTTTCTTAGACAAAGCTTCACATTTGTATAACATTTCATGACTCTAAGTAAAAGGACAAAAAAGTTATGGCCCGGACAAGATTTTTCATACATATGTATTCTGTGACCCAGATATTTGACCTAGTGACCTACTTTTGGCACACAATACATCTCTATCCTAGGAAGTACAAACACATTAAATTTGGTAGCTGTGAGTGTTATGGTGTTGGAAATGTGGCCCGGAGAAGCTTCGGATGGACGGACGGACGGAAGGACGGACGGACGGAAGGACGGACGGACGAGGTGCAAACCTATAGTCCCCCACCAAGTGGGCGGGGGACTAAAAAAGATGTTACATGTTATAAAAAGAATGACCGATCGTTTCAACCGAAAACCTCTTGAAATTATCTGTGTCTTTATTAAGACCGTCTGTTTTGAAAAAGAATGTAAATGCCGGCAAACTTGAGGGAGTTCAGCTGGTTAAGGTGCTGATATATTTGCCTGCTTGATCTGAAGGGTGCAGTTGCGTGTACACGAAATAAAAGCTTGGTATTCTTGTTGGTCACCCTTATATAGTGGGACGCATACGTGCTTTTGGGATCACCTCTGACTATGATACGACTTCCGGTCTATTGCCACTGGCTTGTGGTCTTCTAACCAGTCCATTTGCTTTTAACATGTAATGCAAAAAAGCTGTCTACCGCCCACCTGAGACCGTCATTATAGTTGGCTTACATAATTTACATGCACATCCAAATAAAGTTCGACTTATTTGACTTATTGTATCCGTATTGACACATTTTTGCTGGACCCCATTTTTACATACCGTAAGTAATTTTAGCACATGTCTGTATTTTAGCTAGTCATTGAACAGAAATTCATGAAAAAATTTCTCAATTTTGTACATAAAATTCGTTGCATATATATTTTACCATTCAATATGTATAAAAAAGACACAGACTTGATGTTAATTGTGATGAATATACAATTCAACCTGCAAATACGGTTGGTTGCTGGTGGTTCTAATACGTCACACAGGCAGACAGCATCCAAAGCTGTAACCCTTTTGAAACAACTCTCTATTGCTACTAATCTTTAAATGTGGCAAGCAGGGTTCAAATAGGCAGATTCCACTGTACGACAAGTAAAGTGTCGCGGCTGCTATTACAGTCAGAATGTTCCCGTGTAATAAGTATAGGTTAGACGCCGCGTAGAGTTTTCCAATTGAATTAGAAGACGAGCGCGCAGCGCGAGTCTTCTAATTCAATTGGAAAACTCTACGAGGCGTCTGACATACTTATACTCCAAAAGATGGGTATTATAAAAGTATTTCCTACTTGAAACAAAGTTAAAAGACTTGATTTCGAAGAGAAAAGCGACAAGTAAGAGTACATAATGTAACGACCTTTGACACTTGACCTGTCACGCTCCCTGACCCTATTCAATGCTGGTCAACAATAGACACGCTGGAATAAATATTATGTAAAATCCGTAAAGCATCGTCTCAGCTGTTTAGCGTAATGGACAGCACGCTCAGCCGTAGAACACAGAATTCGTGGTTCGAACCCTGCCAGGGACAAAATACTTTTTTTCATTAAAAAGTGTAGACAAAAATTGTCGAAGTTCCATTGCAAAGTCCCGTCATGAGGTCACTTGCACTTCAGCGGATCTAATTCAATAGACCATGTCAGAAATTTCACCACCAGATGGCTCTGGGGTACTAACCACCCTAGCTTGACTGAGTGCCCACTAGCTAGGCATGGCAGAGTATGGAAGGTGGACAGTCTTTGAGTAGAAACAGGAACTAATCAAGAGAGGAGCACCAATTAAAGGCAAAAAGTGTGATTTAGTAGAAAGGTAAGTACTTGCTGATCAGTTTCATATATTATCTTACAGGAATTTATCCCAAGATTACAAGTTTAGTCACTTGACTCCAATGGGTTGAACCAGCAGTTTACATCACTGGTCATATATTGCTGTGTGTGTGTTGTCTCTTGGCCACACACAATTCTGTGACAAGTCAAATTATGAGACTGTGATTAAAAGTATAATTAATGTTCCATAAAGAGAGACTTTCATAGCCATACACACATTATTTTGAATGTGGAATAACCTGGTCAAAGTGTACATAAGCCACCAGTAGCCTGACCTGAGCCAAGCCTCTGGGGCCCAGCCAGTAGCTTGTATATTGGGTCACTCCAGGGGATAAGCAAGGTGTTAATGCTGCTGTTGTCTAGTTCCTCTGGGGAGCGTGCTTAATTGGTGTGCTGTGTATACAAGACACTTGTTGGTAATGTGTTTGTCCAGAATTACAATGAGGTAAAAACACTGCATACTCAAAGGCAAAGATGAAAAAACTAAACAAGAAAAGGAAAAGTAACTTTATGTCCCCTCTAGTTTGAAAGTTTACCTTTTTCCTTACATTTGAACAGCTTGGCTGCCCTTCATTACCTCATACAGTTCAGTTGACAGGACACATATTTAGTCTTGCACTTTTTTTCAGACTTGACGCATATGACAGAAATAACAATTTTCATTCTGAACCTATACTCAGTCTGAAAAAAGAAACACCCCTTCCTCAATGGCCCGACCAAGGATTCAAAACCATAACTGAAAGCACACAAAACATACCGCCAATGCGCATGTCCCATCCCAAAGTTTCTTTTCCTTTTCTTGTTCAGTTTTTCATCTTTGCCTTTGAGTATGCAGTGTTTTTACCTCATTGTTATTCTGGACAAACACATTACCAACAAGTGTCTTGTATACACAGCACACCCATAAAGCACTCTCCCCAGAGGAACTAGACAACAGCAGCATTAACACCTTGCTTATCCCCTGGAGTGACCCAATATACAAGCTACTGGCTGGGCCCCAGAGGCTTGGCTCAGGTCAGGCTACTGGTGGCTTATGTACACTTTGACCAGGTTATTCCACATTCAAAATAATGTGTGTATGGCTATGAAAGTCTCTCTTTATGGAACATTAATTATACTTTTAATCACAGTCTCATAATTTGACTTGTCACAGAATTGTGTGTGGCCAAGAGACAACACACACACAGCAATATATGACCAGTGATGTAAACTGCTGGTTCAACCCATTGGAGTCAAGTGACTAAACTTGTAATCTTGGGATAAATTCCTGTAAGATAATATATGAAACTGATCAGCAAGTACTTACCTTCTACTAAATCACACTTTTTGCCTTTAGTTGGTGCTCCTCTCTTCATTAGTTCCTGTTTCAACTCAAAGACTGTCCACCTCCCATACTCTGCCATGCTTAGCTAGTGGGCACTCTGTCAGGCTAGGGTGTATAGTACCCCAGAGCCATCTGGTGGTGAAACTCATTTCTGACATGGTCTATTAGACTCCTAGGAAGAGAGGAGCTCTATGAAAATTAGACTCCGCTGAAAACAATAGAAATTGGGCGCTGAGGAGTATAAGTCTATTTAATGAACTTTGTTATTGTTTAAGACCACACCTTAACTTTGACTGAAGACCGCCAACTGAACTTTTCTATTGTTTCAGACCATACCTTAACTTCCACGAAGGACCTCCAATACAAACTAACGACTTACTGTTTAGTGGCAGAATTTTAGGTACCACTTTTGGTGACCAGAAATGACGCACTGAAATTTTGCAATATTCCTCCCACTTTCATAAAAAAAAAAAAAAAATTTTCGAAGGAAGAAGGGGATTTGAACCACGACAGCCTTCCTTGCCTGCCTTCGTCCGATCTTCTATCTTGTTTTGCCTGGGCAGAAGTGACGGTTCTGTTTGTGTTAAATGTTGAATGCATTCCACATTGCTGGTTGATGGAATCAGTAGTGCGTGTGAACAGGACGACATTACGCATTGTCACATGCGGGTGAATTGGCAATAAGAAATAGTTTATATGGTATTTTCGTTCATTTCCATCAAAATGTTTGTATGCACAATGCAAATACGATGGTAAATCGGATGTTAAGTTAGATCAAACAATAGAAATGTTCATTAAGATAGGTAAGGAACTTGATGCAGATCCACTGGCTTTTTGCTTGACCTGCGAGATAAATGAAAGGTGAGGCGCAGCACTTTCCTTACCTAACACTTAATTCGAACAGGGTAGTTATCTACTTACAAAACATACATTTCTGGTGTATAGTTTTATTTTGGAAGTCATTGTACTCAATGTTTTAAAAGGCACTATGCTATCATACATTATCATATTCTGAGTGAGGACACCAACTCACATTGCACGAGTAGATTATACGTTCAAATGAAACGCGTCCATATTCATGCAAGCACTTGAATCGTTAGTTTTGTCAAACACTCCATGATTTATAAGTTACAAAAGGAAAGAACTGTGACTGTTACTTTTGTGTCACGTTTTATATGTATTCTGTAATCTTTAATGCAGCTGCATGTCCATGTTTTGTTCAACATGCTTATATAGGCTATTTGTCAAACAAGTGCCTAATCAGAAAATAGATAAATAAATACAATGAAAAATAAGCAACCAAAAAAAAAAAAAAAAAAAAAAAAAAAAAAAATCTCACACATAAATGGTTGTTTCATATGGTAGAATGCTGATTAATGATTTGTATGAATGAGCGTCGTAAGCATATACTTTTGAAAAATGTCCTGTTCTAGTTCCTACATGTAAAGTTATTTGTGGTTTCTTCAAAAACCCCGCAAACTTTTGTTAAATGTCCTACTGGTTCCTAAATATACAGTTCTATTGGTGGTGTAAAAATGAAAGAAAAAACCACTATCAATTGAATGAGACTGCTTTGTGGCCTTCAATTTCGGCACAGATTGTCGTCTTTTGTGCCAGAGGACGTTGTTTGTATAAAGCTGAATGTTAAGTTAGAATATATGGTGAATGTAATGCATTGGAAAACAATCATTTACCAATTAAAAAAATTCTTAAAAAAACTGCAAAATTAAGTTGCGTGTCTTACCTGTATGTGAAGCTTTTGATTTGTGTGAGCGTGACGCGTTTTAGGTTAAAGACACAGAGCGTGTATCCCCAAATCCGTTGAAGTCTTCGTCAGCACTTGAAATGACTGTCATCATCAGCTCTGCAGACAGTGCTATTGATGTTCATGTGCGCACATAATTATGGTCATGGTGATATATACATGCATGGTTATACAACGCCAATTCATATCGTGGGTGTATTTTTTTTACCATTATTTTTCGTCACCAAAATGTTCCTTTCTATCTTAACTTTTAATGCGCCTTCGCTCTCTGTTACCCACCAAATAACGCCGGCACAAAGCGTCGCTATGCCAGTAACTTACCAACGTGACGGATGCATGACATGCGGGCTGATTTTCTTGGTCAACTTGTACATAATTAATGAGGACCCAATCAGGTATTTAGCGCTTTGAATGGAAGCAGGGAGGTGGATCTGACAGGAACCTGCCTGATGGAAGGATTAATGTTTTTGGACCTTTTAAATTTCAACTACTGTCATTGTATGGCATTTCTATGATGCGCAAAGTGCAAAATGGGGAGAGAAAATTTAACGAGATGAGAAGCTTGTCTGCTCACTCTTGATCAAAACCTGACGGTCCCGTGGCGTCATCTCTTGGTCCATGTGGAACTAATGGTGACGTCATTGTGCACATGCGCCCGGTATCTTCCTTCCTCTTTTGGGCGCCAGATCTGGCTTGCCTGTGCGAGTGAAGCTCTGTGAACTTCAGTTCATATTCACAGCTCCATTTGTGTCTACGCATTCCCCTCGGTGGAAAATCTTTTCTCAGCAGTCAGGCATTCTTCGGAGACCAAGGTAGCTGATTTCTGTTAAGGAATACCTCTGGAAAAGTAAGTGCAAAGTTGGTGGTTGCACTTGTGCTTTTCTTTTCCAAGATGGCGTCCCAGCTGATCGCAGAGAGAGGGAGAGCAGGGCACACCAGGCTATTGCTTCCGTTCGGAGGCAATCCATTGGTGACGAGGGTTCCACTAAATCTGAGTATTCGTCCTTGTTAGACTGTGGACAAAAGTTGGATCCCAGGAATCACTACATGGCGGCCTGGGACGACCATCCACATTGTTATGGATGTCGGCTCCAGTTGGGTCAGGTGTGCTCTCGTGAGCGTACCTGCAAGTACTGCAGTGATTGCGGAGAGGACAAATGGCTGATCTTTGAGCAGGCATGGAGGAAGTCCAATCATGCAAGGCATAGAAGGTTGGCCCCTAACACCTTAAAACGCCAAGCCGATGCCATAGAATTCGTTCAGTCCTCAGCAGATAAGACTCCCCATGGGGAAAAGAAGCGGTGTGGACTTGCTTCGACTCGTCCACCATCTTCTTTGTCACACGTGCCTCATGTGTCTTTGGGGAAAGAGCGTAAACTTGCTTGGGCTTGTCTGACAGATGTCTCTTCACCTGAATACTCTTGGGAGAGGGTGAGAAGACGTCAGAGTCAACCCCAATAGGGTGTCTCTCAAACACTGGACATGGAAGACATGTTTCTTATTAACACTTGCTTCAGGGGCTTGAAGAAGCGAGATCCACGCTCTAGCACATGACCATCTTCAATGGTCACCTGGCCACTCCCAAGTGACACTGAGGCCTCATTTGGGCATCTTTGCAAAGAACCAAGTGGCTCGAGATCCAACTACAGACTTTATGGGTTTCACCCTACGTGTGATAGACTCAGCTCTCCCTCTCAAGGAGAGAGCCCTCTGCCCAGTGAGAACTCTTTGCTGGTATCTTGCTCGCACAGACAGGCTCAGAGGACAGAAGCATGTCCTTCCTGTACCTCTTAGTAACCAATGGAAGGAGCAAGTCGACCGAAATACAATTTCATTGTGGATTAGGCAGATATTCTTGAGGCCTACAAGACAGTTCTGGACAGGCCTGGTGCCCTACAGTTGGTCTCGGCCAGAGCTCACGAGGTAAGAGCCTTCAATGCATCCTGGCGTGCCCTGCGAAATGTTGTGGTTGTCGACATTTTGCGGGCAAGCACCTGGCGATCATCGACGACTTTCGTCGAGCACTACTTGCGTGACATGACTGTGCTCAAGGATGGCATGTTCACCTTTGCGGGCATAAGCAGCTCCTTTGCATAGGTTCCGATACTCGTCTGTTAGGCCTGTCCGATCCCATCTGAGCTGCCACAAGAGTTCTGCAGGCATGCTTATGTGGTCGCATCAGAAACGCCTATAGGTCAGCGTATTTCTTAGTAGGCCTTGTAGGCTTCGAGCCTAGTAGACTTAATCTCAGACAGTTTCAGGCAGTTAGGAGGGTTTCTGGTTCAGCCAGATTCTGCTGTCAGTGGCCCCTTCCCCACGATGCCCTGGGGTTTTCCCTTCAGAGGTCGCCTCCTCACTGAGACAAATGCCTAGCCCCCAGGCTGTCAGTCCCATGGTAACAAGGTCAGTGTAGCCGTGGTGATTACTCCCCACCACTATGTTTGTATATCGGCAATGGTGGTTGAGAAGTAACGTTACATAACTAATACATAATATTTGAAGTAATATTAGTATTAATAAGTACACTTACCTCTCAACCACCAGAGAAGCCCACCCGACCATCCCCGCTTTCCTCTTTCAAGCTGTTGTCACTGACTCCTGGCCAAAACAGGAAGGAAGATACAGGCAGCATGTACACCGTTAGTTCCACATAAACCAAGAGATGGCGCCATGGGACCATCAGGTTTTGATCAAGATCGAGCAGGCAAGCTTCTCATCTCGTTGGGCATCATGCCCAGACACAGAGGTCTTGGCAATGGTGGTTGAGAGGTAAGTGTACTTATTACTTGCTTCGGCTTGTTCGCAGTCCCCTCTGACAGACGTTTCTTCATCTGTTTCCTCTTGGGAGAGGTAGAGACGACGTCAGAGTCAAAAATCAGGTAGTAAGGCACCTCTTGGTGGACCTGAACCCACTATTTTTGCCCCACCTGCACCCACCCCTGCTCTTTGCACCGATCCCAAGGTGGTCTCAGCCTTGTGATGTCTTGCAGCACGGAACAACAGGCTGGGTTGTTAGGCGCTGCCCTCGCCCCCTCTCAGCCAACAGGGCCTTCTCAGGAATCCCCTCCTAAGAAGCCTGTCAAGCGGCGTTTTGAGCTGTCCAGATCTCGGTCCTCTGGGTCCGAGCACTCGGAAGGTGTTCAACTCAGCAAGCCGATGCACCTGGCTTAGAAACCTTCAGGGTGACCACACGGAATCCCAGAACCCCAGCCAGTTTGAGAGCTCAGGTCCGAGCGCTGGGACAGTAAGTTCAGCAAATATGGCAAGCAGGTACCCTGGCCAGTCCGAGTGCCCAGATCCGAGCACTCGGACCGCAAGTCCAAGGTCCCGGCTACTGCACCAGGTGTCCTGCAAGTACCTCAAGCTCCTGGATTTGGGAGCTCAGGCGGAAAGTGATGGCACAGGGGTCGTAGAAGGAAGACACCTAGGAAGGGGGAGCCTTTTGCTACCCACTAGGCCCTCAGCCCTGGCGGCGGTGGCGCCCCAACCCCGGGCAGAACCTCCTGCTGGCCCTTCTACCATAGCACCAGCAGTCCCTTCTGCACCTTTGGTGGCTCCGCCACCTAGTGAGAAGTTGGCAATTCCGCTCTTTCCATCCCTTGAGCCAGGTACCCTGCCTCACTCTCTCGAGTGGCAGGCAGACCAAGAGCTTCTGGAGGAACAGCGGTTGCAGGAGGAGGCTCTGTCTTCTCCCGCATTGGCCACCACTACGGTAGTCAAGCCTGAGAGGACTCTATGGACAGAGCAGCTTGCTGCTTCTGCCTTGAGTCAACTCTCGCTTGCACCTGAGGCCCAGGAATTCATTGAGATTGCACGGGAACAGCTCTGCCAGCAGATTTCTCAGTCGGTGGCAGTGGAGGTCCCGACCAGCAGCTTAATTGGAGTCTCAGCCAGATCACCAGGCCCACCCGACTCTGCAGGACTCTGTGCCTGCGGTGGACTCGAAGATCTTGTTGTATGAGCCCTCTACGCTATTTGCTCTCCCTTGGGGAGATCAGGTAGACGTGGCAGGGGTGGAGGCAGCCACCTCTTTGGAGGTCCCCACTCCCCCAACGCTGAGCATGGTGACAGATCCCCTGCTTTCACAGGCGGCCGCCCCATCGCCTGTGGATGATTCGTTGTTTTATGAGGCTTTGGGTGCGTGTGCTCCCCTCCCAAGTCCGGAGTCTTTGAACATAGACTCTGAGGTGGAAAATGAGCTACTGATGTCGGACTTGTCGGACACCAGATCTCGGCTTAGGTTGAGAGCTCATTTTCCACCTCAGGTGGCACTTCAACAGGTGCAGAGAGCCACGGGCCACGGTCGCTGCAGAAGCTTCAGCCCCTGCACCCATGAACAGGGCACCTGCCCCTGCAAAGGGTTTTGACCATATCAAGGCCCTTATTCAGAGCCTGTTTGACGACCAAGCAGAGGTCCCACCAACGGAGAAGAGGTCGAGTGCAGTTGCCTGGTATTGTCAGGGCTTGTCCCTAAAAGACACGAGGCAAGAGATGCCCATACCTTTTTTGCCCTTAGTCCCTGAGTTTTACGACCAGGTGACGGCCAAGACTCGAGGCACAGAGGTTCCCGTTGAGCCGCCGACGTCTGCCTACTTGAGGTAGGGGCGTCTCCTCCCTAAGCCGAATGTTCAGGGGAGGTGCTATTCGGCGTCAGAACGGATATATCCATCCGGTTCACTGCCAGTGGACCTTGATTGGGAGGAATAGACCTTTCCAGTATGATAGATGGCACTGGCATCATTTTCAACAGTGCTTCATGGATTGGGAAAATCGGGGGGGTAACACCTCTGCATCGGACGGTCAGTGCCATACACCAACATGGGGAAGCGAGACCACTGCTGTGTGCCAAATTGCCAGAATAATCATTGCAATCAACCAGACCTAAGATTTTTTGCATCACTTTTATTATCCTAAGCATGGATCAGTTTTATTCGTGTTTTATTGGTGTTTCTCGGTGGTATTTTTGGCCAGGCTCGCAGCTTTGCTGTACTCTGAATCAGCTTTACTAGCTGTGCATGTTGACGCTGATTAATGTTGCATTTAAAAGGTTGATAGATATATTTTGCCCATATTCAGTCGAGTGACGTCTCAAATATGTATTGCGGCACTAATAGCGTAAAACCACATGTGTAAGTGAGAGCAATTTTGTGGAGTTCTTGGTGGGATGTTTAATCGCTTGGCTTTGGCCGCCATTTTGAAACCTTGAACGGCTTGCTCATCAAAGATTGTTTCCTGTGTATTTTCGGGACAAACCCCTTCATTTTATCCAAAGTATTGACAAGCAGAGTTATGTGATTCGAAGTGACCTCCTGTTTACTTTTCTATTTTCAATGCAACCGTGGCCTCAATCGGCACAGTTCCATGCTCTATAAGTACTTGCTGAAGAAACCATATTTGTGCGTGGCTGCTTCTTGCCAGATAGGCTGGTGTGATATTTGAATATAGCACTAACCCCATTATAGTCGACCCCAAAATATTTCTTATGCTGGGATTTAAAAGTAATTATGCATGTATGATGCACACCCGCATAATCTAAATTCTCCCTTTCAACTTCTGCTCCGCTTACTCTTGCATTCGCCTCCACTTCTAAACCAGTACTCAATGGCGACAGGAACACCCCGACTACAAGCAGAGCCATCACTAGTGACAAATTGGACTAAACGTTCGCAACGCCCTCTAAAGTATTGAAAAGGTCTATTTAATTCTCGGCAGCCGAAGGCCATCAGTGTATCTGCAGTGGCCTACTGGTGTTTGAAGGAGGATGCCCAAGGCTCTGTCTTTGTGGCTTTGTACTCTGATGTCTCCTTGGCAGCCTTGGGGTCTCTCCTGGAGGACCTCAAGGGCTCTGTGCAGGTCACGGAGGCAGTGCAAGACTGGTTGGGCTAGGCGACACTACTTGCCACTTCGTTGTCAGGAGTGGTAGATCACCAGGTCTGAACAGCTTGCACGCTGGAGGCTAACCTTACTCCGTTGTGAAGGGATGCCTTCCTCCAAGTTCAGAAGCTGCCTGACCCAATCTTTCGCAGAGCAAGAACGGGGCCGCTCTTCTCAGGAACTTTGTTTGGAGGAGAGATGGCAGATGTTGTTCAGCGGATGTAGGAACTTCGGGCTTGCTCTATTGAACAAGCACGTTCCAAGGCACTGACCGACTCTGCTCGGTTGTTGTTGTCCTTGACCGCCACTGTCCCGAAGTGCAGTACTTCCCAGAGCGCGTCAACAGGACCCCAGTCTCGCACCCCTTTGGGACAGCAACGACAGGCCAAAGGCGGACAGTGATCTGGGAAGGGCAAGCCTTCCAGTCCAGGGAAGAGGTCAGGGAAGCCTCAGTGTTCCTGACTTTGAGCTCCTGGAAGATGTCTCACATTTGCCTACCGCCATGTCATTCGACTCCGTGCAGCGCCCGGTCGGCGGTTGCCTCGCCGCTTTTCTCAGACAATGGGAGTCTATCCAAATGATTCCTTCTTCCTAAACATCCTGGGATATGGCTACACACTGCCATTCGGTGAAGACAGCCCTCCATTAAGCAGAGGCCCACAACATTCAGTCCACCCACCTCGGAACCCAAAGCATTGGTGTTCCTGGAGGTGGTTCAAAAGCTTCTGAGCAAGTGCACCGTAGAGCCGGTAGAGGACCACAGTTCTCCCAGCTTCTACAACCACCTTTTCCTTGTCCCCAAGCGGGACGGTGGATCTTGACGCTGAATACTTATCACGAATTCCCATCCTTTCGGATAGAGACACCCCAGTCAGTGGCAGCGGGCCCCAGGCCCTTGGAATGGACCACATCCCTGGATCTCAAGGACACGCTCTTCCACGTGCTGATCGTGGAGTCTTCTCAGAAGTTCCTGTGATTCGCATTTGCGGGCCAAGTTTACCAGTTCAGGGCACTCCCATTCGGTCTCGCCACGGCACTGCTGGTGTTTTCCAAGTTTGCGCAGACAGTTAATTGCTGCTTACCTGTAGAGCACAGCCGTTCACATTCATGTGTACTTGGACGAATGGCTTATCCGTGTGCTTAGGCGCCTACATTGGCAACTTCACACACAGACCGTCCTAGAATTATGCCAATACTTCGGCCTAGTATAGAACCTACCCAAGTCCAGTCTTCAGCCACAGCAGATCTATGTCTTTCTCGACATCTGATATGGTAGCCTAGATCTGTCAGCCCTCAGAGGACAAATGGGACAGACTTCAGCTTCTGCTCAAGCCGTTTCTAACTGGCAAAGTCCGTTCGGCGCAACAACGGCTCACCCTGCTGGGCTCCCTGTCCTCAATGGACTCTCAGGTCCCCTTAGGCCAGCTCCACCATCGTCCACTGCAACTCGCGCGGTGCGGCAGATGGCAGAGAAGCCTGGGCTATCAGACACCGGTGCCAATCTTCCTCAAGGATCTGGTTCACCTGTGGCGGTGGACAATACGAGAAAAGTTCATGACAGGACAGACGCTGGTGCCTTTTCAGGCCAAGCTCACCATGTACATGGACTCGTTGAAGTCCCGTTGGGGAGCCCATGTGTAGAGCAGAACAGCCTAAGGAACATGGCCAGCATCCTTTAGAGCTCACCACATCAACTGGTTGGAACTGGAGGCGATACGCTCAGCACTCCTTCAGTTCCTAGACCTGGTGTAGCACAAGAGTGTTTTCATAGTGTGCGACAACCGGACTGCGGTGGCCTACCTCAACAGGCAAGGCGTTCACATGCACAGGAGACACATCCCGGGACAAAACAATGTCCTGGCCGATCAACTCTCGAGGAGTGGTCAGGTGGTAGGGACGGGGTGGTTGCTCCACTCAAAGATCAGTCAGGCCATGTGAGCAATTGGGGAATCCCCCATGTGGATCTGTTTGTGACTAGCAAGAACCACAAACTACCTGTGTATGTTTCGCCTGTCCTAGATCCAGAAGCTTCAGGGGTGGACGCTATGGCAATGGAATGGAGCCCTGTAGGCATACGCCTTTCCTCCTTGGCAGATCCTTCTGAGGGTATTGCACAAGGTCTCACTATTGCAATCTAATCCTGGTTGCCCCCTGATGGCTGCGGAGCGATTGCTCGGTAGACCTGCTGGAATTGAGTGTCAAGCCTGCGCTACAGCTACCCCCATGGCCGAAGCTTCTTGTGCAACTGCGTGTTCAATCAGAACCCTCAAGTGCTAAACCTCCATGCTTGGCGGTTATCTCACAGCACTACCATGACAGAGGTTTCTCAGAGAAGGTCGCAGATAGAATTGCCAAAGGGGTCTTCGATCTTCTTCTCTGACTGTTTACTCAGCTCGGTGGCTGGTATTTTCCGACGGGTGTGCCAGTAGGCGAATTCACCCTTGGGCTCCATGTATTGCGGACATTGCGGGCTTCCTGTTGTTTCAATGGGAAGTAATAGGCAAGAGCTCAAGAACAGTTGAGGTTTTTCGATCAGCCATTTCGTCAACTCTTGCCAATGTCCTTGATGTACGCATTGGTAGCGATCCTTATCTGTCCGCACTCTTTGCGTCCTTCTACACTGACAGCCAGCCATGCGTGAAGTCCTACCCCAGTGGGACTTACCCCTGGTTTTAGTGATGTAGAAGAAGTGGCCCTTTGAGTGTCTTGAGTACCCCAATAGGGTGTCTCTCAAACACTGGACATGGAAGACATGTTTCTTATCAACACTCGCTTCGGGGGCTTGAAGAAGCGAGATCCACGCTCTAGCACATGACCATCTTCAATGGTCACCTGACCACTCCCAGGTGACACTGAGGCCTCATTTGGGCATCCTTGCAAAGAACCAAGTCGCTCGAGATCCAACTACAGACTTTAAGAGTTTCACCCTACGTGCGATAGACTCAGCTCTCCCTCTCGAGGAGAGAGCTCTCTGCCAAGTGAGAGCTCTTCTCTGGTATCTTGCTCGCACAGACAGGCTCAGAGGACAGAGGCGTGTCCTTCCTGTACCTCTGAGTAACCCATGGAAGGAGCAAGTCGACCGAAATACAATTTCATCGTGGATTAGGCAGATATTCTTGAGGCCTACGAGTCAGTGCTGGACAGGCCTGGTGCCCTACAGCTGGTCTCGGCTACAGATCACCAGGTAAGAGCCTTCAATGCATCCTGGCGTGCCCTGTGGAACGTTGTGGTTGTTGACATTTTGCGGGCCTGCCCCTGGCGATCATCTAGGACTTTCCCAGAGCACCACTTGCGTGACATGAATGTGCTCGAGGATGGCATGTTCACCTTTGCGGGCATAAGCAGCTCCTTTGCATAGGTTCCGATACTCATCTGTTAGGCCTGTCCGATCCCATCTGAGCTGCCACAAGAGTTCTGCAGGCATGCTTATGTGGTTGCATCAGACTCGCCTATAGGTTGGCGTATTTCTTAGTGGGCCTTGTAGAGCTTCGAGCCTAGTAGACTTGATCTCAGACAGTTTGAGGCAGCTACTGATATCCCGGCTTGTTGCCCGTGGATTTTGCTTGCCGCTCAGGGAACCTTAGCCACCCACTGCCCCCCCCCCATTTCGCGACTATGTACTGTTAGATCTCCGGGACAGATGGAGCTTGAAACAGATTTACGCTTACCCACGAGACGACCAGTAGTCAGGTTGGGGGGGGGAGCACCGGGGGGTCTATGGCAGTCCCATGCGGGTCGGTTGGGAGGGTTTCTGGTTCAGCCAGATTCTGCTGTCGGTGGCCCATTCCCCACGATGCCCTGGGGTTTTCCCTTCAGAGGTCGCCTCCTCACTGAGACAAATGGCTAGCCCCCAGGCTGTCGGTCCCGTGGTAACAAGGTCAGTGTAGCCGTGGTGATTACTCCCTACCACTACGTTTGTATATCGGCAATGGTGGTTGACAAGTAACGTTACATAACTAATACGCAATATTTGAAGTAATATTAGTATTAATAAGTACACTTACCTCTCAACCACCAGAGAAGCCCACCTGACCATCCCCGCTTTCCTCTTTCAAACTATTGTCAGTGACCCCTGGTCAAAACAGGAAGGAAGATACCATTAGTTCAACATCTCGTAGGGCATTATGCCCAGACACAGAGGTCTTGGCAATGGTGGTTGAGAGGCAAGTGTACTTATTATTGCTAATATTACTTTCAATATTGTGTATTCAACTCCTATTTCTTTGGTAGACATCCCTTGTGGTCCCTGGCACCCAAAATTTGGAATGACCTGCCGACACAGTGTGAGACAGCAGCAACTCTCCCCCTTTTTTAATGATATTGCAAACACGTGGCAAGATGTAAAATGCAAATGTGCCACGTGTAGCAGTACATAATTGTTCTCAAGTTCTGGACCTTTACTTATTCGTGTAATTATTTTAATTTGTCACCAAACTGGCTTTTGTTGACAGCATATATATATACTCTACATTCTTTTCGTTTTCAGTTGGAGCCACCATGTGGTGTTAGTTAATTATTTAATACATTTCTTTCTTTCAATTTTATGTCGGTGACTAGTAGTTTCTGCTATACTTTGTGTTTTTTCATGCATGTACCGCTGTAAAAATGAAGCTTACTTTACAGGTGGAGTGTTATGTTATATTGGCTTTTGTGAATCTTATATATTTATTGGAAATGTTTAATTGGTGTAAATAAAGTCATGTTTGTTGTTCCTTAGGTTGGTCAAGAATGTAGGTTGGGTCCTAAATTGTTTTTGCCGGCAGTTCAGTTAACTCTTTGCGGCTATTTATAACACATGCTTGTACTTTTCGCGATCATGAGTCGGTGACCATTGCTAAAGCCATGGAATGTCTGTACATATATCCACTGCACGCTAGTGTCATTTTCATCACAGGTTTTCTAAAAGTCCATTCTCGTGCACATCATATCCACTGATTTCTTTTCACGGATGTTACCATTGTTATTAATATGGAATATTTCTCTGTCTATTATTATTATTATTATTATTATTATTATTATTATTATTATTATTATTATTATTATCATTATTATTATCATTATTATATTGAACCTCTGCGAACTGAGAAATTGAAGGAACATTCAATTGAGGACATCGAGATGATAAAGACAGATAAAGTACACCATGCCGAAAGTAAAATAACTACTCAAGTATGTAAAATGAATGATACAAAACAGTCAGATAAGGGTACAAAACCAACGTAGCTAATGCCATGCCACTGCTAAACACACAGGATTGTCAATTACTGCACAAGTTTGTGATCTCTGATTTCTGGGGGAACGCTACCACAGTACCTATAGATAAAATGACACAATAACATTCAGTCAGTAAAGCATCGAAAATATGCAAATAAAAATATGAATTGTCATGTGGGTTCGCATAGAGGTCCGGCCGAGGAGCACCTAGTCATGATATTGTTATTATTATATTTCATTAAGCCCCTGTTTTCGGGAAATAAAAGTATGGTACGTGTAAAAAAAAAAAATCTGCCTGAGAATATATATATATATATATATATATATATATATATATATATATATATATATATTATATATATATATATATATATATATATATATATATATATATATATATATATATATATATATAAAAGATATTTTCCAGACGGGAGAGAATTCGGAGATCTGCCAGCAGCTGTGTGATGTCAAGCCAGTGGGACTTTGAGCCATCCATTGTTATTGCCAGTGAGATAGATACCCGTTTTTACATCATACCTGTGGAGTGTGGACAGTGTCTCTGAGTGGACTGGTATATTTAGTGTTAATTGTACCACATTTGAACCAAACTGCACCTCTGTGGGATTGGATCAACACAACACCTTTCAGTACCACATTGGAACCAAACCGTATCTCTGTGGGATTTGTACCAAATCATTTGGCACCTGTCTTAGGACTTGGAACTGTGGGACAGTACCTGTGGATAATCTAAGCAGGGATTATGATTTACTTAAGACTGTTTAACTATTGAAATACCAGCCCAGATAAGCTTACCTACTTTGTACTTATTTTGATTTTTAATATATTGTTATTGTTAAAGTTATATCATTGTTGTCATTCTTTGTTGAGTTCTGCAAATATTCAGAAGTGGGCATCGTAACAAATTGTGGGATCACGGGCCACTACCTAATGCATATGTAAGTGACCTCGAGGTCGCAGTCCCCGTATGGGTACTATGACCTCGAGGCGGTTTTGTAAACATGTATGATAAATATTTACATTGGCATTGAAGCGAATCTTGTTTTCTCGTTTATAAATCTATATCCATCCATGAATCTATCACATTCTAAATATTTATTCAATATTCTTTTTGGTTCTGTTTAAGATACAAATCTTTACTTTCAATGAAACTTATGTACACATTTACTCGAATGGTGCTGGAAGGATTGTTGCCACTATTTAATAATGTAAATATTTCGATGCTATTGATAATATTTTATGAATGTTAATAATGTGTGTTCTTACAAGTGTTTTTTCAGAAGGCATTGGTTCCCCATCCCCCCCCAATATAAAACCACCCCAAAACAAAAAAAGACACCCCCAAAAAACTGCATATATATATATATATATATATATATATATATATATTATATATATATATATATATATATATATGTATACATAGGTACATATGTATGTGTAAATGTATACACATGTAATCCCCCCAACATTATTTTATCCAATATATAATACAGACCCAGTGAACACAGTACATCATTTGTGAAATACACAGTCCCATAGATGACCAAAAACATAAAGGTTATATGGTATTGTTGGCAAAATATTAAAGTGTATGAAATTGCAGTCATTTTTCATGAAATATGTAATTTGACACGTATAATAGCCTAAATTTGACAATGTTTGTTTCTTCCAACAATATGAAAATATTCTGTACTTTATACTTAATACTCTACGTCCATGTTCAACATTAAGCACTGTACAAGACACTATTCTCATATGAAAGCAGACAATCGGATTCGGTCAAAAAGAGGCTCTCTTGTGATTGGCTCATCCGTTAAATATGATACCGGTTTACTTTTCATATTATCCCCTGCTATATCATTCCGTAGAAAGAAGGTGACACCTTCTATCGGCATACTAACTACAATACCTATAATCACTAGTCCAATTTTGAAGTCAAACTTCAGGTGAACTTTGTGAAGCGGGACTGTTACGTAATTTCCCTCAACCCGCTGAAGTAATACACTGGCTTTTTGAAAAGTTTCATCCGACAAAGGAAGTACATCTTCCACCAGTAAAGACTGGGCAGCACCATCTGTTGGAAGATGTACTTCCTTTGTGGGATGAAACTTATCAAAAAGCCAGTGTATTACTTCACTAGTATTGAAATTGAATAACAAATTATTGTACATAAGCATACACAATGTGCTGTTGAGTTCATGTATATCCATAATAGGGCAGGACATATCACATATACGAATTAGGGTTTGTAAGCACACACACACGTTCCTGAATCCATCAGAATATTCTTGAGTGTATCGTAGGGTGCCGATAGTCCATTTCAGATCCACCAGCAGGCAACAAAAGTTCCTCCTTGGAAAGAAGAATCATAAGCGCCTTACGTTGAATTATTGAGTACACATGGGGCTCGTAGTGTTGAAAACCCAGATTCTCCACCGTATTATGTATACTTCATTGGGATCCATTATCAGGAACATTTTTTCTCTTTCTCTGTCTTGACTCTTTATTCTGGCAGACTGGTCTTTCCTCCATCTAATAATGCCAACTGTAAGAGCAGGACCTTTTTGTCTGCATGGTCTCTCTTTGTCTCTCTTACCATTTTCTACTTTCTTGTCCACCTCTCTACTTCCTGCTCCGCCTACCTTTACTTAAGTGCACTTTCATTAGTCGACTGCCTTGCATCTCATTAACAAATAACTCCATAACACAAGGACGAAGTTAAACTTAAGAGAATGCAACCCTCACTTATTTAAGGCGTATGTATTGAGTATTTATCACGTTGACGTAGTCCTGATCAGCTGTCAGAAAACCAAAATGCTGTAGTGACGTCTAATTGTTTCAGGATTTTTTACATGGTAACCACAGCTGTACCAGTTTGAAAATGTGGGCAGTACCCAAAGGTATCCCACACACGCTGTTTGCTTGCGTTTTATCATCAATAATCAGGTTGGACTGCAAACGCAGAATAAAACTGCGTTTTCGTATTCTAGATAATGATGCCCATAAAAGTGGTTTAGCAAGTGAACGTATATAGATCAGTGCACTGGTCCCATTTTCGTTTGCATTTAATGTTCGTCACACCGACAAAGCCGATGAGGACACCTGCTTATCAAGCATAAAGTAGCAAAATATTCCGGTATTGCGTCACCAAAGCGTAGATTTAATCCCTTTCCCCAATGATTGTTTCAGGTTTCTATCATACTTCACAAGTACGCCCTACCAAGCAATGGCCTAAATACCACTACGAAAATGCAGAGGAACGCAGTTAACATTTGATTTTATCTTCAGCTGCAGCTGGTATTTCTTGGTCGTCGGCTCGCAAAAGCGACAAAAATTGCTGTCATCAACACAACTGTTATCATGAGGCTTCACTGAATTACCTGACATCGCATATTCTACTCTATTCGCATGACTTGTTAAAGATTAACACATGGTCCGCGTAGTGTTGTCTCATTACATTTCTATGTGATCGCAGAGCATGAGAGCAGATTTTCATCAGCACAACGGAGTCATAATGTCCCTCATTGACTGTCTCCATAGGCATTGTATTGTGAACCGTGTCACTGTAAATTGATATACTTTATTTAATCATTAATGTATGCTTGTCAAAATGAGACAAGCATTTCACTCTTCATCATTAATCGTCAAGTAGGCGAATATTTTGCATACAGTTTACCAGCTTGAAATTATTCCATGATTGAATCGCCAATTATTGAAGTCTGCAGAGGTGATTATTATTGCCTCACATAGACCTTGATTCAACTTGCACAATTTTGAATTTGAATCCATGCTCGAGTTAATTAGAAAGAAAGCATGGAAAACTCAAACAATCGACAATTAATAAACAGACAACGGGTATAGGGTGTGCTGCTGTTTTTGTTTCTTGAAATAGGGGCAGTTGGAAATGACAAAATAGATCCGGTATGTGCTGATGTGGTATGATCACAGAGAAACAAACCAACATACGGCATTGGTTTGGTTTTCCCTGGTGACCAACCGGGCCAAAATTATATATATATATTTAAAAAAATCTAAAACGCACATTTTACGTCTTAGTATATCCTGGACTGCACCACATACATGAGCACCCCACATATAATACATGAACTTGCATTAACCGTTGTTTGAGGTCATGATGATAGCTTTCCTGCATAAACGTCATGCACCACTGACATCAGTGACAATGAAAGCAGGCCCTGGTGCAGAACGTGTGCTATTTACCTGCTGTTTTCATATTGTCTTAATAAAATATGATGTCTCCGGTCGAGAATGGTAAATGTCAAAAATTTCCTCAATGCGCTTTGGAAAGCCTTCGACTGTCAAAAGCTGAAAGAGTTAAAACTTCCCAATTTCTTATATAATTTATTTCATTTTGTGCCGTAGATTAGCTGAAGTATATAATGTATAACCATTCAATAGTTATACGTAGTTCATTAATCATTATTCAGAGAAAAAGCTTCAAATTTACTACCACAGAATAGCATGATATGATTCGAAGATCATTTCTTATTAATAGAAAATATGCTTCGTAAGGCCGAAGATCAATACTGCATTTCATGAAACCATTATTTCATCCAAATGTAATCAATAAACAAAATAAGTAGCAGGAAGTTCAATGAATCGGGTCTGTTAAATTTTCTCAGAGACGCACCATAATATCATAGAAGTTTGTTCATTAAAAAGATGAATATCCTATCTTACGCAGTTTGATCTCTTTACCTGTTTAATTAACGAGTTGTGCATTTTTTAACTAAATGACATGCCGTTCTTGAACAATTAAAAAAATCAATCAACTGAGCCAAAAGTTGTTTTGCTCCAAAAAGTCACGAAACTTTGTCTTTAATATGGTGCACTTTCATGCAATTTGTAATACATGGAAAGGAGAAAAATATTTTTTTCTGGGATTGGAGCCCATAATTCCTGCATAACTGACGGTGCGCAGTGACCCACTGGGCCTCACCTCACAACTAAAAACACGCGGATATACATGCCTTACAAATTGTGTAATTCGTATCATTGGTGCAAAATTCTCAAACTAACTGCAAGCTCCAAAAATACAATTGACGTGTATCATGGTATCAGGAACAAAACACGTTGAGATCTGCAACATGTTACGTTTCAGACGGCGTAATCAATAACGTGTGTTATTAAGTCTACTTACAGCCACTCTACTGTGCCAAAAATGTAACTGACTAGCCTTTATTGAACTGGAAATGATTGTCGGAAAATAGCAAACCTCTTGGGAGTATACTTTTCGCTATCCAGAATAACTGTTTTGCAACATGCGTATATCCAAAAACATATACTGATAGTTGAAATCCTGAGTGAGCAGTAACGAATACAAAATATGCAGTCCTAATAATTGGAGGGAGCGGTTCATTTGAGATGTACTTCTTTCCCCCCACAATGCAAACAGTAAAACGTTAAAAAAATAAATAAAAACGGGGGGGGGGGGGGGGAGGAGGGAGGGGACAAAAACAGGAATCTTTTGCGGGACAGGTAAATTCATGTTACAGTGATATGACACAGAGACATCTGCCTAAAGTCTCGTAAATTCCTCCAAATGACAACTTTTGACCCAATCAGAGGACTTGAACATGACACCGTAACCGTTTGCCCAAATAAAGTGTTGTTTCCATCTATATTTTTCACACAAATCTGTTCATTTGAGGCCAGTTGACTGCCAAAGCTATCACGATTATCAGAGATACTTATATCCACTCCGTTTAGACCCATACCTGTAAGAAACATAGAGATTATATTGAAATACTGTTTTGCCAATAATGATGATAGAAATATTTCTTGTACAAATACAGCGAGCATATAACAAGAATTGACTACGAACTCTTTGAAATAGTTTGACGTAATTATTTTGTGACTTCATTTTAGAAAACATTGTGGACAAACTCACTCACATGGTTTTGTCTCAAGAAAGTACATTTGTCCGAACCATCAGTCGCAAGTGCCATTTTATTGACCAAGGAAGAGATACGGAATCATTCGCTCCCAAAGCAGGAATTGATGTTAGCAAGTTCCATTTTGTACCGAGAACTCTTGGCTTTTTTAACGCATTCCCCGATTTGGACAATTTTACATCAGCCTCATGTTTTGAGACTCGGGTTTAGAAACGTTTTTACGATTAGGGTGACAAGATATTTCACATGGTGCAATGTTTGTAATTTGGTAATAGTTTATTTAATAACTTATACGTGTAGTTTAATTTGGTATTCACATATATTATTACATTCTTTGCATTCTATGCATCTGTAAGTATGTAGTGTTGTCCGAGTCTGTTACAGGGCCCATTGCCTATTGATTCAGTTTGTTATATACAAATATAATTCTTAATATATTTGTAGCCATAATTGTAAAATGGAGTGACAGATGTAAGTGTGCACGTAATATGTAGGTATATGTAGCCGTTTAAGTGTACGAAACATGAACCTGGCATAAGTGAAGACAAACAATCGTGACGCAATACAGACATTTTTCGTACATTTTTAACATTCAAATTCACTATCTGAATTATCGGTTGCCAATAACCTGGCATTAATTCGGATCCTTATAGTGAGAGATGGCTCCATGTAGTTCTCTCATCCAGATTATCATGCAATTGCTTACCCAATAGGTGTACGCTTGAAATTGTAATGGCTTCGTCCAACTCCAGCCACCACCAAGTTCGGGAATCATAGCCCGTCCAGGAGCAAGTGGATTTTATCCCGTCCACTGCTAAGTAGCTTGCATGACCGTTCCACGTGCTGCGCTGATTGGTACCCACCACAGTCACGTTATGTCCTGAAGCACACGTATACGTGTACACACACACACACACACACACACACACACACACACACACACACACATATATATATATATATATATATATATATATATATATATATATATATATATATATATATATATATATATACATATATAATAATAATAATAATAATAATAATAATAATAATAATAATAATAATAATAATAATAATAATAATAATAATAATAATAATAATAATAATAATAATAATAATAATAATAATAATAATAATTGAATATATTTATTCTGGGAATCCGATTCAGCAGAAATGCTGTTTTTCAATCGGGCCCAGTAAAATCATGTACAAAAATATACATAGTATGAAAAGTGGTACATAAAAGAAACATGATCAGATCCACGACATACGTAAAATTAAAGCACATAAAACCATAACCTATAATGTGAAAATTCAATGTTAAAATACGAATGCCCATTAAAAGTTAAAACTATACATGGTCCAAACGTTTAAGATTGTTCTCTGGTCTTTGTGAAATAAAACTGTTTGTATTTGAGCTTAAAAGACAATATGTCGTCTACACGTCTAATAGCGTCCGGCAAGCTGTTCCACACAGTAGCACCATAATTAGAAAAGGAACGTTTAAAAATTGCCTTGTTCACTGCAGGAACAACAACATCTAATGAACAGGAACGTCTAGTATTGTATGAGGCAACATCAGATACAAGCGTCACCTGGTCAGACAAATAATCAGGTGCAAGACCATTGACACATTTGAACATAAGGCAAGCTGTGTGAAATTTACGCCGGTCTTCTAAAACTTGCCAGTTGAGTTGTCTGACCAGGTCCACGCCTCCTGTATTTATAAAGTCAAAATTCCCAAAAATAATGCGGGCGGCATAATTTTGAAGCCGTTGTAATGATATGGCACCCCTAGTACTACAGGAGGCCCAGACGGTATCAGCATAATCTAAGTTAGGCTCGATGTAAGATTTATAAATCCGAATTAAAACGCTGCGAGGTAAGAAAGAACTAAGTCTACGAAGGATGGCCAGTTTACTATTGACTTGCTTTTGTAAGTGAAGTAAATGATGTTGCCAATTTAATTCATCGTCGATAACCACACCAAGATACTTGAAAGAATTAACTCGGGCGACAGGCTCACAATACATATCGATGAGAAGGTCAGTGACCACGTGTGCCTGAACCAATCAACAATGTATGTGACTTGCCAGGGTTTGCACACAATTTGTTTGTTCAACGCTAGAAACGTCATTCTGGAGTCGAGACTGAACTTCACCCAAACTGTTAGCTGAGGTGTAAAGGAGGGTGTCGTCGGCGAACAGATTACAATAGCCCTCGGCAACATATTGGGTCAGGTCGTTGATATAAAGGATAAACAAAATTGGGCCAATTACGGACCCTTGAGGAACCCCGATTGTTACCTCACGAAATGTGGATACCTTGCCATTACATTTTACCTGTTGCAATCTGTCGGTCAGGTATGATTCAAACCATCTGCATTCAGCATCTTTAATACCATACTTACGTAGCTTGATCAGGAGAAGACTAATATATATACATAGATACATACATATATAAAATCTTGTGAGATTCAGCTTTATCAAGAGGACGTTCCTGTGGGCAGCCGAGACAGACACGCATTGTGAGATTCAACTTTATTAAGGCGTTCTTGTCTGCAGCAGATACATTTTTTTTTGCAAAACTTCACACAGATATAACACCCTCACATATACCGTACAATGTCCCCAGTTTAAATACTTTAAAGATAAATAGAGATCAGATGTCATAAATGTAAGGAAATAAACAGAGTGAGTGACTGATGCCGCTTCATCTGGACTGGGGTGTGAGGACATGTTACACCTGAGCGATGATGCCTTCATCATAAGTATGAATTAACGTTCCATGATTTAAAATGTTACACATTTTTGAAGCACTAAGTAGGCAAAATGTCAATACTGAACGCAAATCTCGCTTTTTACCTAAACAATTCGAATTTAGTCATAATGTGCGTTTACACATATTTTCATGAACTTCGTCACGTTCAAGTACATCAACTTCTCACGCATTATGGCAAGGTTTAAGGGAAAAAAAAACATGACCGTGTTCTCGCACTAAATCGTCCGTTGCTATCTGACGGACATGTTAAAAAAAACCCACAAGATAAACGCTTACTTGGCGTGACTTGAAAACGGCATTCTGGACACACACGTTGCCTGATGCCACCGCCGAAGCAGTTCTCTCCAAAATTCTGCGGTTTGGGGTTTGTACATTGTCGGGTGGAGTATTGGATGGATTTAGTCACATTGCAGTAGCACGAAGTCCATGATGACCATGTGCCCCATCCACCATCGACTGGTAAAAAAAAAAGAAAATGCGGGAAAATTACCTTTCGCAGACAATGGCGAATAGAGCAGTCAGAATCTCTCACCTCGCTTTTGTGTTTTTTTTGTTTTTGTTTTAGTATTTTTTGTTTTTGCTTTTTGAAGATAAAATTGGGTATTGATCTCGTGGCCAGAAAGTACTGAAGAAATAAGAAATAGTATTAGCATATCAAGTACGGTATGTCTTACTAAAATATGTGCGTTGGATGTCTGTTGTATGTATTTTATGCTGTTCTTTAAGCTTACACACATGTATATGTAGATCCAACAATAACGTGCCTCGTGTGGACAATACATTGGTCCATTAGAAGTCTTTGACATGTTTAACACATACACATCATTTTATAACTGAACACGCGTAGAGTTTGTTGACCTCATGCAGTGACACAATAGTTCTGATTCATAATTTTTTTCTCAATCAATTTTTAACCGTTCTCCTTCTGGAAACTAAATACCATCACAAGTTTGTTGGTTTGTTTGTTTGTTTTTTTGTTATGTATGACATGGGGTTGTGAATGATTCAATAAGTTTGTGTCCAATATATTATACTACAAGCCAATATTATTGATACGCTGTTTTTAAGGGTAACACCTTTCGCTGTGCACCTCTCGGAAACGATTTCTGGACTGAATGTAGTTCTAGCCATTTTCATGATGCGTCGGACTCTTACCAGGCATACATATAGCCCTAGAGCATGGATCAGTTTCATTGGCAGTTCCTTCACACGCTTTACCACCAAATTCTGGCGCTGGCTCTGTGCAGTTTCTGGAACGATGTCTTGTCTGACCCTTGATGCTACAGTTACAAGCAGTCCAGTCTGTCCACGTGGTCCAAGCTCCATCAACTGTTGCAATACAAGAACGGGTCCGTATGTAAAGACAATCCGTACGTTTTTTCACATAACGTTGAAGATTTTAAACCGTGCTTCGAACATTGGATGTACAACATCTAAGCAACCTTGCTCACGGATTTTTTGTGTGTAGACCTTCATAATCAAAATACTTATTTTTGAGTACATTACATAGCTACAAAGTAGCCTTTAGGCACAGGCATTTTTAATGTGCAGTCTAAATAATTCGTGCTAATAAGACGATGGGTATGGACCCAGAACATCTGTACATACAATGGCCGCCAGAGGGCCTTATATAAAAACCCGCCGGTATCCACTATCGGGGCAACCGTCTCCACTATGCTCCCCCTTTGACTCAGTGAGGGCTATTAGCCCCTTTGTGTTGCGGTGTACTTAATTAATTCAAAGCTTGGGGGCGACCTCAGTGTTTCATACAATATTCCCATTCTGGGGCCAACCGCTGCCAACAACTTGTAATTTCAAGGTGTTGTATTTACCTTTTTATGTAATGCTCATGCTGGAAAAGTCCGATTATATATTTTACATTATATTCATTCGACAAATAAACCTTGTGGTGACACTAATCACAAATATATTTTGGAAGCTACTTCTTCAATTATCCAATGGGGGCTAATCAATGGACTTGGCTGCCATTTTGAAAAAATGTGGATTCCGCACCAAATGGTTTGTACACGATGATAGTATTCAGACGACCTCTGGGAGGGGGTATAATATATGAAACCAAACGTATATATTTTGAAAATATTTATGAGCATCAATAATGATTTGATATATGCTGTGGCCGCGATTCACTTTGATATCCAAATCAAATGTATTTTTGTGCAACTGTCCCAGAATGCATCGGGTCATGTTCAAAATGGTGCATGACTTGCCAGCTCAAGGTGTCGTGTAGCATGTGTTTTCGTTACTGACGATAACTGCTTCAGACACAATCGAACAGGCAGCTTAAAGTTCAGATAGTTAGTCATGCTTTAAAAGTACTTTAACGACAGTTTTCCCTGTTAACTATGCTCTTTCCCCAGCCCAAGTTAACTCCCAGTACAGACAAATTGAAATAAAATGCTGTGTTTGAGTTGACTTTAGCGAAAATAACGGCACACGAAGGCCACTTTCTCGATAAAATACTTCAGCACGGGTCGATCGATTTTTATTTGGGAAAGGCGGATTAAAACCTTTTTTTCCTATGTTTCATAAAATTTGTTTATGGTAGGGACTCGAGCCTTTTCACTTCAGTGGGGTCGGTCGGGCTATAGGAACCACACATATATTTTTGTTAGGCCTTAGTTAACTTGGACATTGGGTGAAGCATATTTCTTTCCCCTTTTGCACATTACCTTGTTTGGCGTCAGTCTAATTTGTTACCTGGGCACAGCCGCGGACACTGGTATGCAATAAAACATTGTGGAGCTCCTAACGAAAGAGCTCCATCTGATGACGTAGTAGTTCTTTGCAATCCCCCCCCCCCCCTCTTATTAGCACGAACGATTGACTGAACCAATGAGTACACATTTTATTGCACATAAGGCCCTCTGGGGCTCACTGCGTGTGATGATGTTGTAGGTCCACCCCCACATCCACCCCCCCACCCCCCCCCCCCATTAGCACAAATGATTGACTAACTCCGCATTACGAGCGCCAGAGGCTTTTTGACTATGTGTCTGATGTGATAGCGTACGGCAGCATATGACTGTACGTCCCTGTCAGAGGTTTGAGTGATACTTATTCACAATGTGAATTAGAAAAAAACAACTTTTGTATGATATTACATACAAAATATACCATACCTCTGCACTTCAGATCGTATCTGGTGAAGTTGACAGTTGAGAGCCTAACATAGGGTCCCACATATCCCAGTAACGTTATGTAGCATGCTTGGGTGTGTGGATGGTGGTAAAGTACGCGACAGGTGCGACCTCTGGTGAGACACTCTTGTTTACAATATCCCAGGTTTCCTGTTCGAGCCATGATGTTGGTTCCGATAAGTGACTCATTCTGATGATGTACTGCCTCCCAGTCAAGTCTGTGTGTGCCATACTTACATTCTGTTCACAGATTGACGAAAATATTATGGACTCAAGTATAAAGAAGAGCATCCATACAGCGACTCGAGGTTAATCCCTGGAGTTCGGGTTGACTGTTAAATAACATTAACCGTTTCAGTACTATGTTGCACATTGACTCAATAACTTCTGTTGATCTGACCACCTCTAACACCATAATTTACGATCGGGTGTACTGTGAAATTAACAATCCTAATGATTCGTGCGCATAGTGATGAGAAGAAAAGGGAAAGGGTTAAAGAAAGAAGAAAGGGAGTGTGGAGTTTAAAATGATAACTTGAGAGTTTGCACGTGCATTACAGCGTACATATTCACCTCACACTTTCATAATGCCTATGTTCAGTATCTCCATATATATATATATAGGGAGATAAGTTCTTTTCTTTATACACATAGATGGGCTATATATATAAAGAATATGTTACAGTTTTCTTTGCAATGAGGAGGAGGAGGAGGAGGAGGAGGAGGTGGAGGAGGAGGAGGAGGAGGAGGAGGAAGAGGAAGAGGAAGAAGAAGAAGAAGAGGAAGAAGAAGAAGAAGAAGAGAAAGAAAAAGAAAAAGAAAAAGAAGAAGAAGAAGAAGAAGAAGAAGAAGAAGAAGAAGAAGAAGAAGAAGAAGAAGAAGAAGAAGAAGAAGAAGAAGAAGAAGAAGAAGAAGAAGAAGAAGAAGATAATAAACAACCACAATTTTCCTTAAACATAAACGTCGTGACTCACGTGTGAAAAACGCTGCGGCAAAACCATAAAATATGTTCCCGCCAATCCATCCCTTAAACTGGACGTGGATTATGTTTCCCGTAAATTCCCAGTTTTCTGCATAAGTCTTGCAAGATCTCATTTTCGGTTTGATGGAATCCGTGTCATTTCCATCATATGTTTTTATTTTGTCGACAATCTGCACAAAATTTAAGTAAAAGTGACCTTAAAGATCAAAATAAGATATTATATCAATCATATGTTCTCTTTTTGTGATAATAAGTATGGAATGTGTTGCATCACGTGACGCGAAATTATCATCCTTGACATCACCTTTTTCATGCCGTATTTCGAATGTACTTTTCCAATAAGTGAAAGTGAAACCAAACATAACAGTCACAACTTGACCTGCTGCTGAACCCTTTGTTAAAAAAAAGTCAACCAGCCATAATAATAATAATAATAATAATAATAATAATAATAATAATAATAATAATTATTATTATTATTATCATTATCATTACCATTATTATTATTATTATGATGATGATGTGCATTTAGCTGCTATGTGGCAGACAATATGAAACGGAAATTCATTATGCAAAACAACGACGTCAAATGTTCACGTGAATAGTTTCTTCAATCATTCTATATTTGGTAGTAAATTATCAATTTCTGGAGTGAAATGAAAACAAGAAGACTGTGACAGTCCTGTGCTCAGTTGACCTTGCATACACGAAAGTAGTAATTGTGAGGAAAAAAGTCAACATTTCGACTATAAAAGTCGAAATTTTGAAGCAGATTTTTTTTAATCTGCCCCGCCCCCTCTAAAAAAGTGAACAAAAAAATTATGAAAAATATAAAAAAAGACTTGATCGTGACTTTTTGAGTACAGCTGGTTGAGGCCCAGCCAAGGTACATCGCTACCAAGTTTGAATCGCGACTTACTAACGGGTTTAGAGAAGTCAAAAATGTGAATAAACATCGCAATCCTCATGGACTAACATAGTAACCAATAGGATTGTATGTATTAACCAACAAGTGCCCAACAAAAAGAAAGAAAGAAAAAAAAAAGGTTCAAAATCAGGGATCCGAAGTAACATCATACAGCGAACAGCTTTATTTGACCTTTCCACAACGAACATTTCCATCACTTTTAAGCACAATCTGATGGACGGTTTTGAAGAAATTGACAGTAAATTTATAACCAAAAACGTCATTTAAAATAAGAATACCAGCGCCCCCTGTTGAACAAATTAAGGTCTATGGATCACCAGAAGTCCCCGTGCATTTTCAAAGGAATTGGACATCCGGTTTTACAGGAGACTTTTATAACATCTTGAAAACAAAAATCGCTGAAGCATGATCACTTGTCCAAACTTGCCAGTGATCCACCAAAGGTACATTCCACCACGTTTAAAGTGAAACTGAAAGACGGTTCTGGAGAAGTAAAAATGTGAATTTTGGAGGGATGATACACGGACGGATGGATTGACGGACTATGACTTGTCCTAAAAGCTCAGGAGACTGAAAAGTTATCTGAGCTAATAATCTATCGTAGGTTACATGTCATCCCCATTTGGCTATTGCCCATCCTACTGTTCTTCACCCCTCGGAACTACATTTTCTTCAATGTCTTTTATGTTTTGAACGAGCGGGACTCGAACCTGCAACCTTTGGCACCAGTCGTCTAGCTGAAATGGGAAACGCACATATCCACTCGACCAAATCCCCATTCTTAAAAGGAATGGTTCAATGGAGGTAGTCATGTGCGAGAGCCATATCGGTAATGCAGTATAAATACTGAATCGGCATTTATTTCCAGAATCGGGGACTTAAATCCTCCAGCATTGAGGAAATGCCGAAAATATATCTTTTATGTTTGGAACGAGCGGGACTCGAACCTGCAACCTTTGGCACCAGTCGCCTAGCTGAAATGGGAAACGCACATATCCACTCGACCAAATCCCCATTCTTAAAAGGAATGGTTCAATGGAGGTAGTCATGTGCGAGTGCCATATCGGTTATGCAGTATAAATACTGAATCGGCATTTATTTCCAGAATCGGGGACTTAAATCCTCCAGCATTGAGGAAATGCCGAAAATATATCTTTTATGTTTGGAACGAGCGGGACTCGAACCTGCAACCTTTGGCACCAGTCGCCTAGCTGAAATGGGAAACGCACATATCCACTCGACCAAATCCCCATTCTTAAAAGGAATGGTTCAATGGAGGTAGTCATGTGCCAGTGCCATATCAACACGGTTATGCAGTATAAGTACTGCGACGGCATTTATTTCCAGAATCGGGGACTTAAATTCTCCAGCATTGAGGAAATGCCGAAAATATATCTTTTATGTTTGGAACGAGCGGGACTCGAACCTGCAACCTTTGGCACCAGTCGCCTAGCTGAAATGGGAAACGCACATATCCACTCGACCAAATCCCCATTCTTAAAAAGAATGGTTCAATGGAGGTAATCATGTGCGAGTGCCATATCAACACGGTTATGCAGTATAAGTACTGAGTCGGCATTTATTTCCAGAATCGGGGACTTAAATCCGCCAGCATTACGGAAATACCGAAAATATATCTTTTATGTTTGGAACGAGCGGGACTCGAACCTGCAACCTTTGGCACCAGTCGCCTAGCTGAAATGGGAAACGCACATATCCACTCGACCAAATCAACAAACATACGTTTACCCGGCAGCAGCCGCAATACAGTGCTGATGCGCGTTTTCGAAGCATTCCTGGCATTTATACATGGTGTACTCATGCAATTACACGTATATTATTAATGTCTAATGAAGATTAACTTTGTTCCATTTGTACTTTTAGCATTAGAGTATGTTGCGACATTTCAAAGGTCCGGATCTAGCCGAAGCGCATCCATATTCATTAATTGTGCTCACATCCCATGGCGCATAAAGAGGTAGATTTTTTTTTAAAGTAAGAAGTCTCCTGTTTCAAAATAGCGATACCGCTCCCGCCGGAGGACACAATTCTTGGCAAATACTCACTTAAACATAGAATGAATAAAATTTTATATCCCTGGAGAGTGAGTTTGAGTTTTTTCTCAGTCGGGATTGTTGGTGGTGGAAAAATCACCCGTGACCAGCGGTCACTCGTGATTTCCCCTCCAATCCGTCGTGAGAGATAAAATACCTCGTTTTCAGCCATGTAAGATTATCTATTTCTAAATACCTAAAAGAACTGACTGCTGTGAGATTGATATCCATGATCATCTTATCGAGGGCACGGTTTTTAAGGCTTACGTTACCGGGGATGACAGTGCCATATCAGCCGATGGGCGTCCGATGTGTTGGTTACCGGTTCCCTGTTCCTAGTTCCTTATTCTCAAGGTACAAGATTTTTTTTTCTCTCATATATATTGCAGCAACATTCAGGGCCAGAATTTCGCAAAATTTTGTGAGAAAATATTTGGATTTTTGTTAGTTAGGTTTTTTTTTCAAAGAAAGACAAGTTTAGGAGAATCTTTACAAGAATGGATTCTCAGATTCTCGCCGAAATTCGCGCCCTGAAATTACTTGTCAAACTTTTCAATGTATATACTAACTCAATCATTGCAACATATAAAACAAACCCCCATCAGGACTAGGAACTGGAAACAAGCAAATATCAACAAAGATTAAGGGCTGCCTTTAGAACTGGAAACCGGGAACCAGTTACCAGTTCTTGTTTCCCAATTCCCAGTATGGAATAAGGTATGTTCCTGGTTCCTGTTTGTTAAGGCAGTTCTTAATCTATGTTAACAGTTGCTTTATTGTTTCCAGTTTCTATTTCTAACTTGAATTTGTTCAATATATTGCCAATTGCAATAACTGAGTTGGTATATACATTGGGAAGTTTTTGATACAATATTCATGGGACAAAATGAAATGAAATATGTTCCTGGTAAATAATGACTGGTCAAACTTGTAAGTTATGACTCACAACTTTTGACATACATTTGGTCAGTAATTTTGTCAAAGTATCGAATAAGAGACCGGGAACAGGGAACAGTTCCTTATTTTTATTTTATACTTCGCAGTTCCTGGTTCCTGGTTCCCGGTTCCCAGTTCCACATTCTATACTAAGAACTACGTACCAAGAACCTGGAACCGGGATCATAAATGTTCATACTGGCAATTAATTATTTTGGAATATTCTTATTTTCTGTTGTCTGTTGTGGCAAAATTATTCCCTGTACTGGTGTACTGGGACATCCCCCCACCCCCTCCTGCCCTTCACTATACAGCCTACCCAGCATATATCTGAGTCCCACTTGTGATCTTTTACTACAAGTGCCGCCACTGTGTAAATAGACCAACCACTGTTAATTACAGGGAGGTGTAAATGGGAAATTGGGTCAGGGGCTGTGTTGTTCTATTGTTGTGTTGATTGGGCTTGCCAAAAACTGCCTCAACTCTTGGAGGAATCATCAATGTTGATGGTTCCTCCAAGCTCAACTTCAGGTGATGGTGGGCCAATTAATACAGCTAGTAGGGGCATGGATGTATTTTATGATACCTCCATGGTAGGGGGTGGTTTATTGTGCATGGTCAACTAGGGTTAGGATTAGGGTAACTCTACAACTTTCATTCACTGTCCATTATACCACAAGCTTACAGATGCACATTGAAATATTGTGTCTATCTGCAAGAGTTGAAAGATATGGAGGTTTTATAATTCTGATTGCCCCTAATTTGCATAATTTTAAGGACATGGCTACTGAACTGTGTCTGGTTTTGGTTGTTGAAGTGACTATAGAGCTGGGCCCAGTACCGCAGACAATTTACATGGCGAGCTGGATCGGGTATTTTATCCAATACTGTAAGAAATCACTGGCTTACCGGGTCGGTAATGCAGCCAAATACTGTATGAGGGTGGGGTCCGGTACATTTCTAATACTTCCATAACTATCACAGAACCTCCAAACAAATGAATGTTTTTTTTTACAGCAAAAGTAATGATTTACAATATTACATAGCTATTTATATATTGAAATAACTTAAAAACCTCTGCATCCATTCTCGATATGTTATATACTGATATTGTATATCACATAGTGTTGTTAAGGTCGCTCTCATGCTGGCGGCTTTAATAGCCTTAATGAGAGTCTCCTGGCCAGTACCTGTTGTACATTATTTATGCTTTGTACAATCTTGTATTTCATGATCAAATAATAGATTTACCCTTGTCTGTCCATACGTTCATCCATCTAACATTAAAATGGTCATATTTGTGTCGCGCATATCTCCAAAAGCATTTGAGGTTCAACCATGAAACTTTGTGGAAAAATCTATCAATATATAAAAGTGTACACTTGGGGTTTTGTTTCTCCCTTGGATTAACTATCTTGTATTAAATAATCATTCACTAACTTAGAGAAAATGTTGATTTGACATTAGACTTGTCACATTTGTGTTGCATGTATCTCAAAAAGTATTTGAGGTCTTACACCAGTTACATGCCATATTCTTCCAATGCTGATGGGGGCAATGACAGGTGGGGGGGGGGGCATCCATGTCCTCTGGATACTTTTTATGTCTGGGTGCCAACCCAGACATTTTGTTTCTCTCTCTCTCTCTCTCTCTCTCTCTCTCACTCTCTCTCTCTCTCTCTCTCTCTCTCTCTCTCTCTCTCTCTCTCTTTCTTTCTTTCTTTCTTTCTTTCTTTTTCTTTCATTCTAATGACCAAATTTATCCGGAGTTTTTCTTGGACACTATCATTCAGAAAACCACCAAACTTGCCATAATGACTGACCCACCAGTGAAAATTAGGCACCTGACTTGGAATAGTCATGATGTTTAAAATTATGCAAATTATGGGCAATTAAAATATTAAAAGCTTTATATCTTCAAAAATATTATAGATAGACATAAAATTCTAACTTATACACATAGGTTTGAGACATCTGACAAATCCAATAGCATGCAAACAAAAGGTGGGGAATTTTAATGTATGCTAAATTCAGTGAATTTCCCAACAAGCCACATTTTGCCTAGGGCTTCTGCTGTACTGCATGTTATAAGCCTCCATGGTGCTAGGCAACCATTTTGCATTCATGATACTTGAACCTGGCTGATAGGCAGCCTTCTAGCCATGCCTGCTGGGTTTATGGTTTGAAAGGTGTGGGTCTTATGGCAAATGGGAGGTAGGGGTGGGGTGGGGTGGGAGGAGCTCCCAACAACTGTGTAATGAGGTTCTCAATAAAATACAGAGAATCTCTTTCTGTTCATGTAAGAAACATATCTGATCCATGTTCACACTAATGCTGGACAGAGCTGTAAGTGCACCATGGCTGAGACTGACCAGTCACAGTTCGCCTGAGGCTGGGAGTCTGCTGATCGTATCAGTGTCAAGAGATCAGAGGGACTGGACTTTATGGCTAGTAAGACCCCTGTTAGCTGGTTATGACTACTCGCACAGCGCCGTTTACCATTATAGACATCTACCAATACTAAGCAGTCAATTGATGCGATCCCTACCTATAATAATTCATACTGCCGCTGATACTGCATACTGCTCCCACCACCATATTTACTGCTGGCACACCTGGGCCACAACAACCTTCACCTGTTTACCGTCATCGTAAGATCATTGAACGCAAAAGGGCAAAGTAATGAAACAGGCAAAAATTTTAATTAAAAACCAGTTAAATCGGATTTCTCTTCAGAAAAACTACTTTTTATAGACAAACAATGATTACACACCAGTTAAGAGGGTAGACCCTAGCACATTTTAAACATGCTTTTTATGTCAATTCACCACTATTTATAGACAAGCAATGATTGTACACACCAGTAAAGAGGGTGCTACTCATTGAAGCTAAATTATTCCTGGAAATGACTGAATATACCATTTTGCCCCCAGGGAGCAATTGACACCTCTGAAAATAGGCTACTGGGCAAGGGAAAAGCACAATCACTGGCTGAGGCAGAATTTCTCCTGATAATAACTGAAAGCCAGGGCTGGTCTCCAGGGAGGCTGCCCCCCAGTTCCTGCCTACATGTACATCAAAGAGAAGGCACAGCCTACTGGTAGAGTCAAATTTCTTCCTGAAATTTCCTGGATACTACTGACTGGAACTGAATGATGCCTTTTTCTACCTGCTAGCTGATTACTGATAAGAATTCAGCCAAATCCAGCAACCGAGCAGGCAAAAGGGTTCTTTTCAGTCATTTTCTGGGCTCTTAGTGTTATTTTATACTTCGCAGTTCCTGGTTCCTGGTTCCCGGTTCCCAGTTCCATATTCTATACTAAGAACTACGTACCGAGAACCTGGAACCGGGAACTGGTCCCCGGTTCCCTGTTGTAAAGGCAGTTCTTAATCTATGTTGACAGCTGCTCAATTGTTTCCAGTTTGTAGTTCTAATGGGAGTTTGTTCTACATGTTCCCAATTGCAATAATTGAGTTGGTATATGCATTGGAAAGTTTGACAAGTAATATTGCTGCAATGTATATGAGAAAAAAAATCTTGGTAAGTAATGACTGGTCCCTTGAGAATAAAGAACCAGGAACCGTGAACCAAGATACCGGACGTAGCCGATAGAAATACGATTTGCCCGTCCCTCAACTCCATATTGGTGATACAGGAGCCCTATAGTCAAGTGTCCTGATAGGCTGAATAAAAAGCCCCTAAGAAATGAATGAGATGCGTCTATTATAACGTAATCAATGACATAAGTGTAGCAAGATAATAAAGTGTAATAAAAAGAAAATTTTCAACACTCACTGTGCAGTATCCAAATTTCAACACAACTTTCCACGGACGAGGTGCTTCGATTTTCCAAGAGCAACTGTAGTTGCCTTCTGTTTCCCTGGTCACGTTTGAAAAATGTGGACTTGTAAAATGAGCAGAATGTCCGGTAAGGTAAAAGTTGTATTCTGCAAAATAATCCATGAATCATCAACTAGAGCTTATGAATAGGAGACATTCATATTTAACTGCGATATAATTTTTTAATATTAATTCTATTATTATTATTATTAACTGCGATCCTGCTTACTTCCTGTGTTGCCGGGGCAACAGACTGATTTCTCCACCATGATCAGGGCAGATTTGTATTATATACTACATAAACATCCCTAAATAACACCATTTCAACCAAAGAGAGCCTATTTCTAATTATTTTAGGCATCCTTTATGTTTCAAATATATGTTAGTACATTATCTTAAGATTATTATGTGTTTGTTTTGTTCATTTTGTTGAGAAAGTACTTTTGACCACGCCAAATACATGGATCTGCCCTGATGCAGATGGCTCCCTCTTTTGCTCAATCGGTGTTAGAGTAGGACCGCATTTAGATATGAATACTTCCTATTAGTTTCACATTGATGAATATGTGGAAAGTTTCTTTTGATGGGTGCCTTGATTCTGAGATTAATGTAAACAACACGCATGATGCCACATACCGTGTCAAAATACGCTGTGCGTTATATCACTGATTCCCTTAATACCGCAACTACTCTTTCATCGCCATTATTTTTGTTTTGTTTTTGTGTTAGTGTTTGTTTTACTAGCTATGCGCACACTTAATTTGTTATTTGTTATACTATTTCAACTCATTCATGGCGGAAAGAAACCACCGGTCAATTGTTAGAAAAGCACTTCCAAATGTAGTAAAAATGGCATCCCGACACTCCCCCCCCCCCAACCAATTAAGCTACAGGCGATTTGATTTCCTTGAGCTTACGTTTCTTTTAGACAAGATGACGTCTGTTTTAAAAAGAGAAGAAGAAAGTAACATATTGGCACGGACAATTTGATAAAATAAAGTATTTTTCAGACTGATGTTTGTGGGCGGGCACATTCTGACAAGCTTGTTGCGTCATTTTCAAGTATTGGAGACTCCTGTCATTTTATCTGTTTCATACTGAGAGAAAAACACTTCACTACACTAAATAAACAAATTAATGACACACTAAGGGGACTTTTTATTTTTTTCAGAACAAGTATATTACCTGAAATGGATGAATTGATATTTTTAGCTGAACCCGCAATCCAACGGTTGTAACAGACTGCAAAAGCACTGTTGTATTGAGATCTTGAAGGGCAGGTCGTATGTAACCATCCATACGAAGTGTCACTGCACTGGTGGAGGTGCCGAGCCGTGCATTCTTTGGTTGATAGTCTGAGCCACACTGGCAATGCGTGTCCGAGGGTCGTTGTCACATTCTTGGCTTTTCCACCATCATATCCCATACTCCTGCACACCGTGTTGGCGTGAGAGTCTGACCAAGTTCTGTTGTTGGATGTGCAGAGCAGCCCCCAGTAAGTATCCAGTGACAGAAGAACCCAACCAAAAGACGGTCCACCGTTAACGAGATCATATTCATTGTCGTCTTCCAGGCCAGCTGAATTATACAGAAAAGTATGGATGGGAACAAGCAAACAAAATTTGTTCTCAACTCCTTTTAGTTTTCTAGTTTGTAGATTTGTTTAGAAATTTCGCCTATTCATATTAACCCTTTTAATCTTTTAGTAAGTTTTAGTTTTGTTTCCTTTTACATCAAATTTTTAGTTAAGTTATTCATCTAGATGTATGCTGGGCCACTTGGAAGAACAGAGCTGTGCTCTGAAAGGGTCACCCAGGGTAAACATGTTCTTAAATAAATAAACAAAAACAAACAAACGAACGAACGAACGAACGAACGGACAAGCGAATGAACAAACAAACAGTATCATCCTCTGTATAATCTTTAACTCCCCCTCCCTTGTTTGTTGGTATTTCGTGAGAATCAGCCCATTATGTATTCACATTTACCATTATAGGCTTCTAAAAGAAAACGTTTATATTAAGTCGTAGCTTTTACAAGTTCTCTACACGTGACTGTCAAACTCAGTAGAGACTCAAACTAGAAAAGAAGACTTGCTTCAAAGCAAATCTGTCTGTGTGCCCACAGAGGACAAGGGTTGCACTGTACATTCAAACTGAAATTAGAAAATCCACATGAGAGAAAACATGAAATTTAAGAAAAAACTGTAGAAAAATAAGGCACTTGGCATTTAAAAAATCTGCAGATAAACAAGAATGCCACGGAGAAAGAAGGAATTCTTGATAAAAAAACAATGTCCAGTATCAGCTAATGATCGAACAAGAACACCTTTCAGTGCAACTTTCATTCATTTGTGGGTCATTGTTGACAGCATGGACTGATGACAAAAAGGTCACCATATGGTACCACAAACGGTCACGTCTGATATGAATATAAATAACAAATCTTAGTTATGTACATACATGCATACATGGCCTGTTGTATGTCTGGTATATCACAAGTGTGTACAACTCTGCTATTGTTGCACCTAATTTGCATTCTTTGAATTTCACAGATAGCGCCACATGAGCACTGTTCGTAGATCTAGCTTTAGTGGTGTCTGAGAGCTTAGCTCTGGACAAAATTGTTGATGGACAAACCTAAGATGTGAAACCGGAATGGCACATCTACGCATTATGATTTTGACGATAGATATTCAACATTTAAATAAATACTTCAAGTCCCCCTAATAGGTGTACATGTGAATCTACATTCTACAATTTTATGTTTGTGGTTAACTAGATGCGCCTACAGCACACACATATGAAATGAAGTTGGAATGACACATCTACCTGGAATAACTTTGAAGTTATTCAACATTTAAATTTCTCACGTGCCCCTGATTAACATAAGTTGAAATTCTACTTTTTGATTCATTTGACGCGCCTACGACACTGACATATGAATTGAAGCTGGAATGGCACCTCTACCTGTAATGGTCTTTAAGATATTTAAGATTTGAATGTTTAAATGGCCCCAATTTACATAGTTTTCAAAACTCTCAATTCTCTTCATAAAAAGTCCAGGCTTTGTGTATGGAGGTCCAATCATGTCACGTTTGGTGTTTCTACGTATAATAGACCTTGTCTGCAGATAAAATGTCGACAAAAGAAAGATAGAAAGAAAGAAAGGAAGAAAGAAAAAAAAAGAAAGAAAGAAAGAAAGAAATAAAGAAAGAAAGAAAGAAAGAAAGAAAGAAAGAAAGAAAGAAAGAAAGAAAAACAAACAAAGAAAGAAACGACATAACATATAGGCCTAATTATTTAAGTGCGATTACTTGCAACAAAGGAACAAATCAGTCAAACGCTCTAGTTTCAGCATGTGCACAATAAAGGTCATGAAATTAATAGTATAAATAATAACTGTTTTTAGCAGCACTTTCTCCTCATATTCTTCAAGTATTTCTTGGTCATATTTGGATAATTTTGATTACTCTGACAAATATAAAATAATACGTGCTAATTTCAATACAATAACGACAATTTGCGGCTACTTTGAGGTGGGCAGTTGATATGGAATTAAACGTAGTTTTCTTCACAGATACAGTGGTGTGAATAGAAACAACAATTCTTTAACCCTTTGCCGACTGATTAACCAATTTCTCGCGCATACCACAGCAGACGTGTGTGGATAGGCTACAAATCATCACCAACCTTTTATTAAAACTGGATTGCCAACATTTCGTGTATCATTAAATATCAAAGCCAAATATACCATAAAATTTGCAAAAGAAAGCTTATGAAGCCTCTCGTTTGGTTTGGTAGCAGTGCGACACTGTCATATGCTTTTGTGCTTTGTCACGATTAAGCATGAAAATTTATATATATATATATATATATATATATATATATATATATATATATATATATATATATATATATATATATATATATATATATATATATATATATATATATATATATATCGATAGCCTTGAAACACAAAACTTAAAAATGTTACACGCGCTTAAATATTCCGACCAGTTGTTCAGTGATTTTACAATCGCCACAAGTGGGATCATATGTTTTATATAATCCTACCATGCTGGGACCATGTCTGCCACGTGACTACATTTTGGATTCGTTTTCATGATGTGCAGGAAGTCACACTTTATAACAGATTTTAACATTTACCAAAATTCAGTTTCGTGCAGATGTGATAATTTATTTCACTTTTTTGGAATATGCAAAATGAATATCTATACACTCAGTATCTTAGCCATTTATCATTCAATATTACTTATACTGAGGACGTCATATATAATAATAATAAAGGAATTTATTACCTGTATTCTCAAAACACACTACAGATACTTGGTCCTCTTTGGTACAATTATCCAATCCGCCCCAGCCAGTATACGAACATTCCGTTGGCCAATTTGTCCCATTACAACTCACATCCTTTATCCACCTAGGTTTATTTACAGTTCTTGACTTTGACGTACTGCCACCCAGGTAACCTAGATGTTTACAGGCGGCATTTGCATTTTGCTCACTCCAACCTTCGTTGCATATGGTCCCCCAGACTCCGTAGCGCCGGACCTCCAGTCGCCCGATGTTTTTGAAACTATCGTCGAAATTAATCAGTTGCATTTCGAATCCTGCCAAACACAAGTATAAAATAATACGAATCTGGATTAAACAGTCTTCAAGGACAGGTTGTCAGTTCTTTTCATATTATCTGCCGATAGGCGCTGACGCGCGTTACAATCATAATTAATACATGCAATATGCATGTGCAGAAAATAAGTCACTGTAAATGCGTTTATTTTCACGGGTAAAAATTTTCATGGTTTTGCCTTTCAGGAATATAACTGTATCTTTCATTTCACTATTTTCGGCATTACTCTGGTCTAACCTATGTTGAAATGATATCTTGCATTCAAAAGAAACTTAACAAACCAAAATATGTAAGTCCAAGTAGAATACCGTTCGAAGATATCAAGACCGATAACCAAGAGCAAAGTCCGATTCCGTTACCGCTCACTGATAAACTTTAGAGTTTCGAATCATGACAACAATGTTAATTTTGTATAAGGAACAAACATATGCATAACATTTGAAATTGAGAAGAAAGTTTCCGGCTTTATTGATCTTTAAATAAGATCGGGTGATCAGCGGAGACCAGGGCAAGACTTGTTTCGGTGCCATCTATCCCCGGACAAGTAATGCTGCTAATAAAGTGGCGGTTTGATGTTTGTATTTTCAATACGAACATTAGCTGATGTATTACGACATTAAGCGAATGATAATAATGTTCCTTTATTGACAGAACTACTTATAAATACAGCCAACATAACATGAATGTAATCAACGTTAAAGCCACACTACTTTTAAAAAACACAAGTCAACGCCTAGCGTGCTTGATTAGGCCTACCAAAATTAATCATTGAGTCGATCACAGTTGTCTACTTAGTCTTTGAACAGGCCCAAACACATAACGAGATCATCAGGGTTTTGTTTGTTTGTTTGCTTGTTTGTTTTTTATTTTTTTTTTCATTTTCAAGATTTCGCGCCATCAGCGAACTTACTAAATAAAATATACAGCTAAATTATTTAACATGATTCACTTCAACCATGTAGGCCTATTCCAATTTGACAACGTTCGACTCTTTTGAACATTGCAAAGATGATGTAAATCATCTCAGCCGCACCTGTGCCATCAGTTGCATTATGGCAGACCACGCCAACGTCCAAACTATGAGACCAGGAGTGCTGAGCCCAGTTAAACCCGCTGCAGTTCCAGATGCTGTCTGTGCCGTTTGGACATTGAAGGTCAAAGAGCCAAACAGGTAGGTCCAACTCCGTCTTCCCCCAAACTCTGGGCCAGTGCGGTATTCCTGTGTCATGGCCAAGATCTCTGCACACGGCCCTTGCGTGGTTGAAATCCCACTTGTACTTTGAACTGGCGATGTTTCCCCAGGTGTTCCGAAACCGAACTTGAACGTATCCATAATTACTCCCGCCGTCCACCAGACGGACGTTCTTTCCTGTGAATTAAGGAACCATGTCACGTGTCAGGCTTCACGGAATTGACGATAGGCCTTCTGACCCCCCTCCAACTCCACCCCTAAGCGTAAAAAATGACCTCCGTGACATGCAGCTGATCTTTACCTTGTGAGCCAAGAGTCTGCTCTAGATCTGGTAAGTCTGATGGGACTACATAGGACTTGTCGAGGCCTGACCAGGCAGTAAGTCCCGGCAATAAGTCCATAAGCCCGACACTAAATTTTATGTAGGCCTCTAAACTCTACTCTAGAGGCCTACTCCAATTTGCAGGCCAATATAAGATTGTTTTGATTTCTAAAATATTGAACAACTTTTCATCTGGGCCAGCTATGCTTTGGCACAGTCCAGGAGTACATGTGGGTTGAAGGATAGCGAGAAGTCTTTCACAATTATAGCACAGCTCCAGACACATGAATATCGATGGTCATATTAACATTTACCGACGAAGGTGCATTCTCTGTGCAACACGAAACACCCAGACGCCTACTATAAAGTCTTAAGTGTATGCTTGTGAAGCGTGACCAGTGACATGGTCCCTTATAAGTTATAGAGACAGGAAAAGTAGCAAAGAAACTTTAAGCTTCAGCTTCATGTTACGACAGCTGGAGGACTTTGATCGCACGGCTATTCACAGATTTACGCTTCCTCCCAGCGGTCAACAAACGATGCCCACTCTGGTAGTAATCAATGCAAAGTTCCTGGATGTCTTGGTCGATATTACCTTATTTGAAGGTGTCCAATTTGAATTACACTACAGCTCACACATACGTTCCCTTTACGCTGGCATTTAAAGAAAAAACAAAAAACAAAAAAGAAAACAAAAAATCAAACCAAAAAAAAAAAAAAAAACAACCAAAACAAAAAAACACAAAAACAAAACAAAAAAACAAAAAAAAAAAAAAACATGAAAGAAAAACAAAAACAAAAAACAAAAACAAACTATAAAATCAAAACAAAAACAAAAACAAAAACAAAAACAAAAAAACAAAAGCAAAAAACAAAACAAAATCATGCTAGAACGTGCGCCCGTGCTAGTAGGGCCAAGCGATAAAGTGCAAACCAATGCCACTGGCATTTCACGGACAAAACGCAAATGGCAAATGGCTAGGCGCATTATGTTTATAATTTATAGCCAAAGGCATTATGCTCATCGCCAATCGCACCATGCTCTGTGCACACTTTGTGACCAACAATCGACCAAACACATTATTATGCGTGTCACCAAAAGTAAGTGCCAATGGCGTGTCGCCAGATTCTTCTGGCATATTTGGTTGTTGAGCACGAGCATTTGGCGATGCGATTGTTTACATTTGCCAGATTTGATGCCAGCACGTTTGAGCATGCTTAAAAATAATGCTAGCACGGGGGGGGGGGGGGGGCTATGTGTAGGCTGTACTGTAAGTGTTGTTCCCATCTGTGATTCTCTGCGTATATTATACGAAATCTAACTTGGCTGAAATGGATTCGTCAGAACTGCAGAAGTAGTTAAATTTTAGATTGTTCTGTCGGACATGACTCATGATACCAGTCCACCTTAACGTTGTTCCGAGAATGTAAAGCATAAAAGTTCAAGTAGCCTACTTACATCATCTGAGGTAGAAATTGAAATCTTGTTACTAACGTACATGTGATTTTAGGACATGTGGTATATTTTTTACTCGAATGTAGTTTGATAGTCTATTGAGTTTTACTTTTTCTTCCTATACACCTTGCATTACAATAATTAAGTTCAATTTATATGTCAAGACTGTGGAGAAAATAAAAGTGTTGGGCCTGATTTTTAAGCGTGACGACCCTGAGCTATTTTATGTTGATTTCAGGCCAAACCTGATAGCAAACACAATGCAAAACGTGATCCAAAGCCATGAAAACAGTCTACCCAATGGGGATTAACACATGAAATATAACTATTTTAGAGTGTAATTGTTGTGTGCAAATAAGAGTTTAATTCACATTACATTTGATGACCCTGAAATCCTGATTTCTGATTGGGTCGAGAATGAGCACATGGCCAGTCTTTTCACAAATGTTCTGGTCTCCTCATTGGACGAGAGCAGTCACGTGATCATAGGATGTGAAACAAAAGTGATTCGAAAAAGATAACAAGGTTCTTACATTCCCTTGCATGTGTTTCATTCTATTTGGCGTAACTGGTGGTAATGAGTTTTTTAGGACTACAGGGACATGGACAACCGGAAGGCAATATTCCAAAACAAGCTTTACTAGCACCATCTGTAATTCCTGTGTATATGACCCAGAAATGTTTAAGAACATTCTTGATTCAAACATACAACCAGACCCTCACTTACACATGCGAAAACATTGTTAAGCATGTTTTAAAGTTCCAGCAGGAATTAAAATGAGATTTGTGTTCTTAAATGTATAAAACATCCATTCTGTACTTACCAGACCAAAAGGATTTATATATATATATATATGTATATATATATATATATATATATATATATATATATATATATATATATATATATATAAATATATATACATATATATATATATATAAATACATATATATATATATATATATATATATATATATATATATATATATATATATATATATATATATATATATATCTTTGTTTTCGTACTCGTGGTTCACAGTTCAAACAGGTTGTACCTTAAGCATTAGAAAAAGTAAATAGGTAAACTTAGCTGATACACAAATATTCAATAAGGTCATCAATTTCAGTACGACACAACATTGCACTAAGTCGCCTGTCATGAATGTCACAGAGCTCATGTATGAGGGACGCCTTAGTCTGGTCACATGGGTTCACTGACTAGGTATGACTGATGATCAAGGCATTAATTCTCTTGAAGGAGCTGCAATTTGCAAACAAATTCCTGTCTATTTCGTATTTGGCTAGTAAAGCATTAAGTGATTTGCCAGTAGATGAACGGCTTCTGGCCAAAGTCAGTCTGGCACATAAATTTACAGCTTCATTTTGGTCTTTAAGTATACTATGCATGAATTTAAAGAATCGCTGTTGCAATTGGACTTCAATCGACATGTCACTTGAAATTAATGGTAGTAAATTACATTGAGTCCTGGCAGGCAGTCACCAAATGAGATGTACTCCTTTCCTCCATGCAACAAAAATTTTGTCTATTTCCCTATGAAAAATGGCACAACTGAGATCGATAAAGTGATATGCAATACGATTTAAAAAGATTATATCTGGTGGAAGCAAACATGTTCATGAACTGAGCCATGAGTAAGTTTACCTCAGAATAAAATTTGATGATGCATCGATCAACATTACTTCCAGTGGAATTTGGACCAATCAGATGACCAATATGAATGAACGTCTGAACTTGCTCAATGAGTTCACCACCCAATGATAACCCCATAGAACACGTAAATTTTGACTTGTATAGATATTAAGCAATAGTCGAACATATATGGGAGGTAATTTTCGGTGTAACAGTAACGTAAACAATTTAACATAATGCACTCCGTCAAAAGTGCACTGTGTTGGGGAACTGTTGGGCTTAAATCCAAATTGCAGATCAGAAGTGCACAGAATATCAGAATGATCGTTTAGAATGACCCAGTCAAAAAGTTTTCCGATAACACTACTTAAGGCAATACCACAGTAATTTTCAGAATTACCCAGTGCCTTTCTTTTATCCTTTGGTATATGGTTTAGCATAGTTTTAGTAAGTCCATCAGGAGCAGTACCATGCACCAACATAGATGAAAAAAGAAGCGAAAAGTATACATTGAGGCAGCCAGTACCATTAATGATATGGTCTGAAAAGCATCACTGATATCCGTCATGTTTACCTTTTTTTTAACTTACCCAGTCCATTTACTATTTTTTGCACAGATACAGAACATTCAGCATTATGATTAGAAGCACAGCCGGAAATCAAACCATTAATTTGTAGTTTCAAAATATTCATCTCACGAGTATCATATGACACGCTATCATAAAAATCATTGTATTTCTCAGCAAATAGGCAACCAATTTCACCAGGGTCAGTTTCACCATCTATAAAGCCCGACACAGAACCGCCCGTGCTTCTGATGCATTTGACCTCCGACCCAAAGTCCCTTGTTTTGTTATTTAGCATGAAATCCGCTAAGTTATTAGCATGGCACATATCTTAATTCTTCTTAACAAAACGAAGGGCGTAATGGTATTTTGCCCGAGTATTTTTCCTATGTTTCCTATAACCCTGACGGGGGGGGGGGGGGGGGGGGACTGTTGCATTTCCATATGTAATGCCAAAACATGGACTCCTCTTATAATTTTCAACATAATAATTCCATCCAGGAATAACTTTTTTGTTGTTTTCAGATGTGTGAGGAATAGTCAATTCACCTGCATCTAAACAAGCAGTGACAATATCATTATGAAAACATTCCACCAGTTTACCTTACACATTAAATCGGTGCATTGAATAGCCACCCAAGGAACTTCAATACCTCTCAGTTTATCATATAATACTTGCTGGTATCGAAGTATATCAGTAGGTGTCACCGTGTGCCATAGTGGTCCGGGCACTCTGACCTGATTAGGAACTTCACAGTATTGAGCAGGAATATCTGGTTTAAGAATGGGGCATGATCGGAAGATTGTCACCATCGAGTTTAACGTAGTATGCCCTCAGCAGGGTAGCCAATTCTCAGACAAGAAGTGGTCAATTACAGACCAATCAAGACTGACTTTACTCTCAAATGTAAAATTGATTTGGCTATTGTTATGGCTTAGACCACAAACAATTCCTTCAACATGAATGAAATACACACGGTGTTGTGTATGTAGTGACCTAAGTCGCCACAGGTCAGTGTTAAATTTCCCCTCCCCCCATGATAACTTTTTCGATACTCCTGGCACCCTAAACTAATTTCATGTAAAATGTTGGTATATTCATGGGACTCGTCATTATCCCTGTCAGAGTCACACGGCATTTACACATTTACAACCACCATTTTTAAGGCATTGTGTTGACAGATAATGCCACATATTCGATGGGATTGGAACATTACAGCCCATAATTTAAATTTGAATTTTTTTCTCCATAAGATGGCACAACCACCATATGGTCTCCCAATAATAAGTTTAGTATCTTTCATTCCTGAAATACTTACCATATTGACATCTTCTACATATTTGTTATTGAGTCAAATTTTATGTCCAGTAACCAATGCTCCTGCAATAAAATGACATCATTTTGGGTGGCAAGTTTGTTTACATACTCCCACCTACCGACACCATGTCCATGTGAATTGTATTAGACAAATACTCACCTTTTTTTGTCCCTCAAGCACCTTAAATTACTTTGGGGTCAAAGATACTGGGAGTGAAGTCTGAGACATATAACTACATTGGAGATTCTGACACTAGATTGACAGTTTGTTTCCACAGCATGTCTGTTAAAAATGTTTTTTCACTGTTAAGAGACAAAGGTAGAAAAAAGCAATCTCACTTCAGCAGATTATGAGAAAACATTGCTTTCAAGCAAGTTACAGGGCCTGATCCAATAATTAGCAATGTTTATTAGCATTGAGCAAATCTGGGAAAATAAATCAATTGGTGTTTTTTTGTTTTTGTTTTTTGTTTTTTTTGTTTTTGTTTTTGTTTTTGTTTTTTTTTTTTGTTTTTTTTTATAGATTTTTTAGTTTTTGGTAATATTATTGCAATTTCGTCGGATTTTATTGTCATTACAAAAACCTGTTCATACCGAGTTGTACCAAACTTTTCCGGACTGTAATTAATTATGCATTCCATTGTTAGCCTGACTGTCCAATCAACAAGTAACTGAGTCGGACCAATGGGATCATATGCTTACAAGGGATGCCACGGCTAACGCTAGTGATTATACCATGGGTTGTGCTGAACAGTGCAAATCTTTTTACTGAAATGTCACATCAGTGGCGAAACGTGCATTTATAGTTTGCTGACGGTTTGATTTTTCATTAAATCCAAGCACATCCTGTGTTTTTCTTTCTTATGCTTCTACATGTAATCCAGCCAGCGTGGTCCGCACAAAATGCTAACAAAGCAGGGTGCGCTGCCCTACGTGACCAGAATAAACCTGAGTCCTATGAACTGGTCTATTATATAAACAGTCTCCAAATTTCATAACAGATGAGCATAAAAAGAAATAAACAATCCAGGTGTAATGTGTTTGGGCAGTCAACTTTTACTGCTGGACCTAATAAGATTCTTTCCACCTGAACAATCAGCAGTTGTGAGAACTTAAGGAGGCACAGATTCTCATGCTTTAATAAGAGCTTCAGTTCAAAATAAAAAGTGAGACAAATTCCCTCTGACATTTGGTGAAAACGACATGCGGGGTCAGCCAAGTCAGTCCTGTCTCCTTTAACATTCTTTCACCAGTAACAGGGCAAAGGCGAAGTAAACAATTTTAATAATGAAGCTAGAGATGCTTGAGGAAAATGTGTGACTATCAATCTTTCATTTTTTCTAGAACCATCTGGAGATGAGTGCCAAAATGAGTTTCAGACACAAACTCCTTCCAAATTCAGCTGGAAATTACATTCCCATGGTTTATTGTCAATATGATTAACACACATCATTGACCTTTCCCTTTTCTGGAACATTAATTTCTTCCCTACAAATACAGCCCATAATATCCCACACATCATGGCTCTTCCTGGGCAGTCCAACTGGTTACAGGAAGCAGCCAAGTCTCATCAGCAGAAGCCTCATCTCTTTGTGGTGAAATGAGAGCTGATGGTCTTTACATATGTCTCTTCAAGCTAAAACAACAAGCAGTAAGTGTATGTTGTTTTCTTTATCATAAGTTGCAATAATTTGGACTCTGATTTCATTATTTTTGTCACCACAGTGAGCCATTCTAGTTCATAAAGAGTGTAAAAGTGCAAAGAGACCATTTTCAGGAGAGGACTTACAAGGTGCTTCAGTATTATGTGTTGTAGATGTTACAAATCTCCGTTAACCAGTCTGGTAATGTGATTCACACAAGCAAATTGTGTCAACAGATGCAATTTTTGCAATTGTTCAGTTGCTCATGGGCAGTGTTATCGCAGTAAGTGTGGTAAGCAAGGTAAAGAATGTAACCCATGCCACATAAATGTACTGGCTAAGTACATTAGGCCTGAACACAATATATGTGAGACCTGTAAAACAAGAAGTCTTAAGAAACAGCACAAGGAAAATCAGTGGAAGATGGTCACCTTTATCTAAGCAACAACAGTCACAAACATGGTGATAGAGATTTTTTATCATTGGATCTTATGGGAAGATTGATTAAACAGAATTCAATAAATGGGAGGGTAATGGAAACAATCCCAGCTTTTCATGAGAAGATAGCACTATCTGGGTATGATGACAAGCATTATATGTTTAATAATGGTACATCCACTTGGACTAAAGGGTATAAATTAATCCCCAAGTCAACACTTTGTCATTTTAATAATGCTGCATGAAGCCAGATTAATATGCTGGTATTGATTCAAGGTTCAAGAATCCCTTTTTTTTTTGCATCGTGTGGCTGGCCCAAGCCAATCTCGAAAAACAGAATAGGTAAAACATTTGATAAAAAACATGGAAAACATGATAGATTCCCAAATGTTCAAAGTAGTATTGCACCATGGGGTTTTGCGAACTGCATATGAAGACATCCAGCCAAAAGTTGACTTTGCGTCCAGTCAAGATGGACTGGGGGATACATATGAAAATGTTGACCTTTTGGTGGTAGTTATGATGATTATGGATAAAATGAGCAAGCATGCACTGGATATGTTCACCAACAAAGCCACCATCAGGCATGGTTATTTCTTCATCAACTGTGCACCTGGAGCACCCAGAAATATGATACTGCATAGACATTTTTTCTTCAGAACCTACTCTGTTCATGATCAAGCATACATGACGGTGAGGAGAAAATGCTTGAAACAGGAGGGTGTAGATGCAAAGAAAAAAATCCGAGCAACTGCAGAGAAATGTCTTCATACTATCTTCTTTAAATACCAGCCCAGCAAGCATGAGAAGTGGTATAATACAAAGAGCACCCCCTGACTTAATAGATGCATTTGTGAATGTATGCTCTACATACTCAGAGGTAACTTGAAACTTGGCATGAGTCGAAACAAAGGCCTTCAGAAACATTAGCACAAACTGCATAAACCAGCTGCAAAAGATGTATCAATAGGACAGAAGAAGAACATCTCCAGCCAGAGGGGAGGATTCCTATTTGTATTATTACCATTGGTGACATCACTTACAAGCAGTCTCTTCAAATCTGTCTAAGATGAGCACATTCAAAACGTTGAAGTCAGTGGATATGGATGCTGCACCAGCAGTCAAAATGCAACCACTCATTGTAAGACCCATCAATAAACTAACAAATCCCCACATGTCAAAACTGTTTGAGATCAATGATCAGCTGACAACTGCAGTACAAGATAATGATGTAGTAGCATATGAGGCAGGTCTTAACGAATACCTAAAAAACATATAAAAGACTGAAAGAGTAGCAAAATGCTCCACAGCCACATCAGTCACCACAGGATACATCTTCCCAATAACAAATTGTATCATCTATCTTTGGAGAAGCTGACAAGCAGAAAAATGAAAATCTATACCAACAAGCAATTGCTAATGTTTCAAAGAGTTTGAGGAAGAATACAGAATAGTGTTGATTATGTGAAAATAATCCTGATCTATCCATCAACAGTAATGGAGCACTGAACGTGAAAAGTGATTTTATAAAGGGTAGCCACATAGAGGATCCAATACCCAACTCCATAAGGAATAGGTCCAATATTTAAGATGTTCCTGGTATGAGGGAATTTCATGACATCCTGTGGAGATCAAACATACCCAAGACCATAGTCCCTCAATTGGTTATACCTGAAGCATCAAAAAAAGCCAGGGGGCAACCATCAGCACCTGCTGACAAATTGTCAGCTGTAGGAATTAAAAAGAGACATAAAGTTTTGGGAAGTCAGTGGGAAAATTTTTGAAGAAGAGTGGATCAAAAACCACAATCCTGCCAATCCTTGAAGTTGTGGAGGCATTAAGTGACTGGCCAAAGCTGCTGGTGTCAGGGAATATATAGAAAAAAAAGGTTAATCAAACAGCGATTGCGCACTTTAAACAAAAACAGACAAAAAAAAAAACAAAACAAAAAAACAAACAAACAAACAAACAAACAAAAAACAAACAAACAAACAAACGAACAAACAAAAAACAATTAAAAAAAGGAGAAAATTCTCATGATGAAGCATTGTTGTACAAGAAACATGAACAGTGGCAAGTAGATCTGCATGACCTTCCTTCCATTCCTAGATAGAACAATGGTAATCGATATATCGTAACAGGGATCCATTGCTTATCCCAGTTTAGAGTAAAAATACTCATGCAGCCAACAAAACAATGCAGAAAGTATTTGAAAATCGCTGGAACCACTGCAAAATGTATCCAAACGGACGCTTGACCTGCATTTACCAATTCTTCTTTCAAACAGCTGATGGAGCATCGTGGAATAGATCGCTTTTTCTATTAAAAATGAGGATATCAAAGAAGCAGTGATTGAGACATTTAACAGTACCCTAAAAAAGAGGATGTGGCAATACTTTTTTCAATCAGGGTACTCATAGGGACTTCAATTTGTTATCCAATTTGCTGACTGCCCTATTATCCACACTCATCAATGAATGGTTTAACACCATTATACACAAGGGAACGTGTCAGTGATGATAATCTGTGCATTAGGGAGTATGGAGACATGCCACTGCACAGAGAAAAGAAACGTGAACCAAAGCTGAAAATGATTTGTTTGAATATGTGCATGCCAAGGGACCATTTAAAAAGGGTGTTAGGCTCAATGGACAGAAGAAATTTTTGTTATTGAGAGGTATGTACCTAGAACAGGTGTCTACTATATGTATATAAAAGATCTAAAGGGTGAAAGAAAGGATGGAACTTTTATGAAGATGAACTGATCAAAGTGTGCCAACTGTAAACTCCGTCATATATTAAGGCTGTTATTACTTCGTCCCACATTCAAGAAGGAAAATGCTGACATGAATACCACAAGAACCACTGATGGAATTGCACAGGATGTAGACCCAGATGGTGACATAGATCTGAAAGATATAACTAGCTTTCCTTGTAGGTATTATTGTAGGTGCTGTCTCAATAAAAGTCTTAGTACCAAAGCTTCTGGATAGACTTGTGGAAAACAGTGGATACAACAACCGCCCTTTGGATCAATCAGAATAATAGCAGAATTTTACTTAACCCTTCTGTCCGACAGTTCAAAGCAGTACTTTCCAGATAATACTACAACTGAATTCAAGGTTAAGCTTCCACAAGTCATAAAACTATATGGATTTTATGAAGTCAGCCTGGCAGAGATATTGTATCCCTATAACTCAGATGACATCCCATGCTGATGCTTGTCTCAAGCGATGAACCTCAGGTAATCAGGGCACATACTCAACAATCAAATCAAAGAAATTGTTTTTCACAGGAAATCCAAATGCATTGAAAATTGCTGAATAATGCTTGGCAGACACCAGCTTTTTGTACAACAAAGACACCAACAGATTTAGTCGTAGGATTTCACTCCATGTTTGTGTATACATATGCAGCTGAACATACAGTGACTGTAGATATGTTGGTTCCAACTCTGGGAATGGTTAAAGTTGCAGCGAATATGGCCAGCAGAGTACTATAACTTACAATGCACCACTTTATCAACCTGTAAAAATTAATAGGTTCAAAGTCATGAGCATATAAATGGCATCTCAGATCAGTCATCCAATCCTATTTCATAGAGGTCAAGCAATTGTTATGCTTCATTGTCAGCCTAGAAGGCAAAGATTATTGCCATGAAATCAAAATATGCTGAGTACTTTGCCCATGCTGAAAAAGTCAGCAAAAATTACTACATCAATCAGACTGGTTGATTCCAGTTTTTCAAGGGTTCTGGACTACGAAAGGGGCATGGTATTGGTAGCATTTGCGACACCCTCATCAGATCTGCAGACCCACTTTTGAAATTTGCAGACAAAGGCATAGGACGAAAGGCTTTGAATTTTGGAGTGTGATTGGCCATAGATGCTATGAGTTGTAAAGGTATCAAAACCTCAGCAAAAATAATGAAAGACAATGTGGCATCAATCTTCTGGACACAGCTGTTCAGCACCAAGACGACCCAAAACACAAAAGACAACACGCAATAAAAGGCAATAACAGTAGTAAGGTAAAAAGAGAAGACAAGGAGACACCTTTGGATAAAGACCTGTCAAGATGACACTACTACTACATGAAAAGAGTGCACTCAGCAGCAAGTCTGTGCTAGATCTCTTGACAGTACCACTTACCCAGACTGGAGTAGATCTGGAATTTCCATCATCCTGTCAACTCCTTGGATTTTGATGCTTCCATAAAGTTTGAAATCAATGGATCTGGAGACAAATACATACATAAACTTAAGCAATATGAGTTGGCTGCTGCAAGTGAAAAAAAAAACAAAGAGGATGGCACAGACCTTGATGATCCTAGTGATGCTGGACGGGTGAGCAGCTGGATGCACAGTTTATTCAAAAGTGTAGAAGCAGAGTTGAATGACATGACTGTAACCAACTTGTTCTGAGGTAATGCCTATCAAGCATATCTGGAAAATTTACTCGGCTATGAAGGTGATGCCAAAAGCAGTCAACTGCAGAACACGATGTTGTCTGCTGACACTGCTGGACATCTGGATGAATCAAAGCTGGGTGCTGCCACTACCCCTGTCAAGGACACAGTATTTGACTAAAGATGTCCACAAACTAAGGTCTTCAAGCTAGTACAACTCATGGGTCCCCTGATTTGATGTTTTCAGCCACTGGCCTGTTTAGGATGCATATACTTAAAGCCATCCTTTATGTTGGCAAAGTAACAGTGGAACCCGGCTTGCATATGCAACATGCAGTAACAGAACTCATGGGACCACTGACTATTCCCATATTCAGTCATGCCAAACTGCTATTGAATGGCGTTGATGTTAGAATCAAGCCGCCCAGCTCCTCAGCTTATTTCATTTGATGTCTTCAGCCACTAGCCTGTTCTGGATGCATATACTTAAAGCCATCCTTTATGTTTTCAAAGTAACAGTGGAACCCGGACTGCATATAAGACATGCAGTAGCATTGGCAACCAGCACAGCGAAATATCCTTTCAGGAGGGGTGTTATCTGGATGCTTCTGTTGCCTAGTAACATTACTACAAAACATGTGCAGGATCTGCTCAAAGACAAAATTCCCAGAAGAATCATCATTGGTATTGTGGACAATGATGCCCACAGTGGCTCACTCAACAAGAATCCTTTCCATTTCAAGCATAACAGTTTAACAAACTTGTCACTTAAAGTAGACTATGATACGCTGGATCCATTATGACCCAACTTTGCGGGAGATATATACACCAGGGAATTTCTGAGCCTGTACTTGGGGATTGGATAGCTCAAGCAAACTTTTGGGAATAGCATCACACCACAGACTTATGCAAGGGGTTATACTCTCTTTGCCTTTGACTTTACTTTCCTGCAAATTGGACCACTACCATTTGGTAAAGAAGGGAATTGTGGACCTGGATGTGACATTGGCTAATGCCCTCTCATCAGCAGTGTGCATGATTGTCTATGCCGAATATGACAATGAAGCAGAGATCGAAAAAGCAAGGAATGTAATCACAGACTTCTAGCATGGACACCAACACGTTCACAGATATCTTAGGGAGACAGAAACCAGCAGCAAGATCTCGATTTGCTGGCATGAATGCCTCTGAAAAGCACCAAAATATGGAAATTTGTATGTGATAAATACCGCTCAATCAACAGAGGAGGTAGAACATTGAATGGCAGCGTATGTGATAAATATCGCTCAATCAACAGAGGAGGTAGAACATTGAATGGCAGTGTATGTGATAAATACCGCTCAATCAACAGAGGAGGTAGAACATTGAATGGCAGTGTATGTGATAAATACCGCTCAATCAACAGAGGAGGTAGAACATTGAATGGCAGCGTATGTGCCCCAAAGATTTGAACGTGGATGTGCTGAATAATATTACCCTCTCCGAATGGCACCTTTTTGTTGATAGCATAGAAAAGGTCATGTTAGCTTGGCCACATTAGTATGTTTACAATGAAGACAGAATACAAAACTAGCATAGCATACATGAAGACTGCACTGGATATTTTGTCTCAGCGATGCATGTGGATTAACATGGCTGATGTCATGGGTAAACTGCTTAACCCAGAAGGTCCAAATAAGTGAAGAAGTGGTGAATCAATATGTAGACGTTTCTGCTGGATGTGAAATATCTGCTGACTTGAATAAAAAATATGACAACAAGAACCAAATTGCAACTCTATATGCCTTTATAGACAATATTCTTAAGATAAAATCTTCAAGGTCACATATCCTGAATGATAAATGGCCTCACAGATCACTGTGTAAGTAACTGTTCTCTCCATTTCAGGTAGCAGTTTTTACCTGACAGATAGCAAGAAACTATAACACTCAAACCATCATGACTAACAGCAAAAGAGAATTACTATGTCTCCCCTGGTAAAACAGCAAAGATTTAAATGGCTCGAGACAATTCCCTATATATCTGCAGAAGTTGCCCAGAAGATTACAGATATGGACAGGCTGCTCATAGAGGTATCCCTACAGAAAGGCAGCCTGGAACCTTGGCATCACGACTTGGGTGAACTTATGTTTCTCTCTATATAGGAATGGGAGTATGACAGGACCATGCACACAGATATGCACAAATGGTTTGTGGCCAAATCATGTGTGATCCACCCCACCAAACGTGGCATCTCTCTGTCATGAACAATGGCTGCATTTTATGGCAAACCTCTGCCTTGCTGTCTGCAAGCTTACGTGGTCAGATGAAATGTACTATGCTCTCACTACCAACTTCTGCACTTAATGCAAGGGTCCTGTGTATGCTGCAAGTTTAAACTTCTTGCTTGATCAAATGTCAAAATCCAAGCATGCAAGAATGATGACCCTGGTCAGGAACAGCATTTGCGTCTAGATGATGCAGCCACTATCTGCCTGGAACAAAATCTCACAAGATTTGAATATCCATACGGCATACACATCCACCACCCAAAAGCTGCTGAAAGAGTTTCAATCCTTGCCCAAAGTCTTAGCCACCATTCTGATGTATGCTGTAGACCTGCTTGACCACATTACTGACAATGAAGGTCATCTGTGGCATGACATGATCCAGGCTGGTTTTGCTTTGGATCCTCAAAAAGCAAACAACCATGAACCAGAGCTTCCTTAGCTTATGAGGGTGTCTGCATGATGTAGGCATATAGCTACTGCCGGGAGCAGAGAAACGATGCCAAACCAGCCTGTCTGAGGGAAAGAGCACCTTGGAACCAAAGAACCATAGCGAGAGAAGCAGGAAGTCAGTCTGAAGGAAAAGACCACTAAAAAAGGCTGCACAACATGCAATGGACAGCCCCATCAGTGCAGTTGGTAGACCAGGAACAAAAGCATCAAAATGTGCCATGAGTGAAATGCCCCTTTCTCAATGCTGTGAGGAACAAATGACAGTGTTGACTTGAAGTACAGCATGCAATCAAGGCAATACACCATACCATTCCTTCATTATTTCACATTGACGGATCTTATTGGTAAACTTGCTCATCATGGAGAAGAATGGTAGCATGTGGACCATGGCCAAGGTGAGAGAAATCAGCAAAAAGAGACACTCAAACATTATTGTTCCTTCAATTCTTTAATTTAGGCAAGTATTGTTGCTTCTGTGATCCATGAAATGATCGCGAAAGAGTCATCTGGAACTACAGCTACATTATATAACAAGTAATAAAACCTGTAACTTGAACCAGAAAGGAGAACACCTATGTAATAGTCAATCTTAATAGTCATAGAAAATATGGAATTTGTCTGATGTAATTGCCTATATTACAATCTGAACATTGCATTATAATCTGTAATATCATCTTCATTATGTGTTTTGTACCAAACTTATTTGACAGACTGACAAGTAGACAATAAAAAAACCTAGTAACACACATTTTATCACTCTGAAAGTGTCACTTTAGAGTCAGTGACAGATGAAAAGATTAACTATATTGCCAGTACAAAATGTATGGATGAAACTGAATACTTTGTACCTGTTTAAAATTGAAGTATATTGCATAACTTTATAAAAAATTGTATCTTATTAAATTTTATACGAGATGAATGGGTTGAAGCATGACACTCTGACCATATAGGGTCAGAATTCGGAATTTATTTACTTGACACAAAATACAAATGCACGATAAACAATAAATACAATACAAACAGTATGTAATAGATGAAACTGAATGACATGCTGTTTGCAGAAACAAGATACACAATGTCAGGATGTTCCCAGCTAAGTATTGCTTGTCCACTACCACAGGGACTACCTTAGGAGAGAAATTATTGTAAAATGTTACCTTGCAAACAAAAGTCCTAGATTTTACAAAATGTATGAAGAGACATAAATTATAAGCTGTACAGAGGATATCATTTAACACAAAACCTACAACAAAAAAATCGTCTATTACAACAGAAAAATTTGGCACTGTGCACACAACTTCATATTGCTGCAAGAAATACGTCTTCGTGCAATAAGATAGGCCATAATAAAAATGTGTATATATATATTGTACACAGTTATTGCAATAAAGAAGAAAAACGATCCTTTTAAGGCCATGTACACGGGAATTGGGAATGTTGCTAGTAAGGCTTCATGTGAAATATTGCCTCCAGGTAGTGCATGCCCTTGTGGTCCTTAAAAAATACTCACGTTACCACTGGTTACACCTCAAAGTTTAAAATGCAGACACCTGAACATTAAAACCTTGTTTTCGTTCACAAAAAAAATCGCTTTCGTTTCCCGCCCTATGGTCAGGTGACTGCTCTTGTCCAATGAGGAGACCGGAACAGTCACGCAAAGAATCTGGTGACATGACCATTCTTGACCTATGAGAATCCATGATTTTGTGGTAATCAAGTGCAAAGTGAATCAAACCTCTTATTTGCACCCTACTATAGTGCCTATATTTACACTCGATCGTGTTTCTGGAGAAGAACACCGGTTCTGAGATTAAAACACATAGTTTACCTGATTCCTCTTCTTTCTGGTTGTAGCACACAACTGATACAGAATGTTGTGCTCCCTCACATTCATCATAATGACCACCCCAGGTTCCAATGCGGGGACACTGTAACAAGTCAGTCTCGCTACCCGTGCAATTCACGTTGTACCACCAGGTGGTTGTAGCGGCATGGCGCTTATCTCCTTGCATTGAATTGCAACAGAATCCCTCTCCAAACTTGTATCCTTTCATCCTGCACAGCACCGTCGCTGAGGCATCAGGAAAACCAGATTGGTCATGTGCACAGATATACCCGGATACCCCCAAGTGATGAACCCGAATGGACCCGTAGTGAGTGGACTGAACGAATGATACACTATATTGGTCTGTAATAAACATAACACTCACGACACATTCAAATTTACATGCATGGCTACATTTGTATACATTACTAATTGGTCAATGAGGCTAGATTTTTATATTTTGTATTTCACAGACATCTGACCTCATACATTTGAAACATTCAACAGATCATAAGTACACATTCAGTTTCATGATTTATCACAGTTCATCTTCAACGTCAGTTACGCTTATCTAATTCATTATAGAAGCCAACTCGAACACATATGTTCGGCCATTCGCAATCATCAGCATACATTGTACTTAATTATTTTCATATTTCATCTGGATGGATTTATCTGCTGATAGTAATAAATAAATGAATATATGAAATATCAAATTATAAAAATATTCTATAGATTACAGCATTTTTTCAGAAACAGTGTGACTGGGATTAAAAATGAGAATGCGCGTTTCATAGACCACTTTCATTTTTATCAAACGTTAATGTCGTACATAGGTTTGAAAATGTTTGTGTATTATGGAATCCGTCATGTTTGAAGGTGACAGTTGGTAAACTCTGCACCGAAGGGAATCAGAGGCCTGTAGTCCAAGTGAAACAAAGTGAGAATGGGATGGCAGCCTCCGATGCCCTCCCATGCAGTTTCGCAACTACTGACCTTCCAACATGATGGGTTCCCATTGTGTCATATAAAATTCTATATTTCAAGGTCCCTTTTTACCTTTTCACCTTTAATCGGTCAAAAACAGGTTGAGAAGTAGGCAAAAAAAAAAGTAAACTTTCCTGCTCAGAAGAATAGAGTGATATGCCATTGAACCTGCAGACAAAATTACTACGCTGACTTCTATAGTATTCTCGGGGGGGGGGGGGGAGCAACATAAAAATTTCCACGATGTTTGCGCTATATTTATCCCATGTACCGGTACGTGTAGTCCAGAGTAAATGTGGACGGGCCGTTCTGCACCGTGTAGAACTGTCGGGTGCACGCCCTACTTTCGCACTGGCCCAATCCCGCCCTTTTGTCATGCGCGTACCTAGGATGTTGATTTATCACCTGTTAAAGTAGGCCTATTTGTCATTGACCGCACTTTCAACACAACACTATCAATTTTTTATTATTTGAAATGGCGGGGAATACTCTGGACTACACATACAAGGGATAAAAATAAAACAACACTCTTGCAATTAGGCCGTAAATTCTGCATGACACATGCGTATAGGTGGAGCGCAAGAATACACTCAACGGCCCTCCAGCAGTGGGCTGCATCTTCTGTATCCTTCTGCTCCACCGGCACGCTCATACCATGCAGAATTTACGGCCAGGCACTCATACTCGTGTAGTTTTATTGTCCCCTCCTCCCTCCATTTCCAGGATATATTTCGATAAGGCTAGTCCTGACGTCGTTATTGCGCTGTACTAAAAGGTTGATATGATTGCACGTCGGCACGTGAATGTTGATCGATTCATGGAAGAATGAGTGTCCCACCGTTCAACATTTCCATATCCTTATAATGCTACAGAAAACGCAAAATCTAAATATAGTTAATTTATTATGATTGTCTCATTACATTCCATATAACGGTGTAAGAATGTAAATAGTTATACTTCATCACGTGATTTTGTCTACGTGTTAACGCACTGCGTCAGTGATGCAGGTGCGTCACAATTTTAGTTGTAACAATGTTTAGGTCATGTGATTTACAGTGAGTTACTGCATGTAACTTTTGAAGTTAACTAGAAAATGATAATTTTAGCCTCAAACAAAAAACAAAAAAGATATATCTCTAAATTCGTATGATCGTATGAGCTGCATGAGAGAGAGAGAGAGAGAGAGAGAGAGAGAGAGAGAGAGAGAGAGAGAGAGAGAGAGAGAGAAATACAAAGGTGTGCAAACATATTGCTTTTATTTTTCCTAAGAGTTCGGTTAACATTTTTACAATAACTTCGTGTTGCAGTTCATGTGTTTTGTCTGGTCGTGGACTTAACCAGGTAAAGTATTACCATATCTCTTGTGGAAGGATACATCATTATTGAATGATATATTTCGGGCATTAACTCTTTTGGTGCCAAGTTTTGACTGAATCACCAGCTTTTCGCGGCGCGCTTTGGGTGCATTGCTCCCACAGCGCCCCTAGGAAATCTATGTATGTGACCTTGGCTATTCTTATATTCTCTACAACTGTAGGCATGCTGGTATTTGAATGAAAGGGCAATTTAAAAGGAATATGAATCTGGTATCATTATGTAAATTCAAAGCACATCAATTTTACTGTTATGTAGTTCTTCGGGTTCACTAATCCGTACAGTCCTCTGCCCGAGGTGGTGACTCCACCTACTTTGGTCGACTGCCTTCCATTCACTAACTAACCACTTCATTACATCAGTCGAAGCTGGCAGTGAAAGAGTTAAATGGCTGTTGTATGTAAAAAAAAAAACCCGAAGGGTATACGCAATATCCGATTGTCCCATTAAAACCGCTGTGAGCATCGGACGCGATAGGCACGGGTAAACGTCCTCGCCAGATGTAACGTGCTTTCACTTGGCCGATAGTACATGTAGCGTGGCGATAGGATGCTTGTCCAGACTCCAAGAGGCATGTAAACAAATCGGTTTAAGGTGATGGAGTTAATAGGTTCATAACTGTCGCCATGTTTCCGTTCTTTAATGTACAGTTTTCGCGTGGGTTTAATTTGTGATCTCATTACTAATCTGTATTTTGATTTCAATATGCTTTTTTCGATTGACTGAAGACTGCCTAAATTTGTTCATCAAGAGTCCATTGTCAGTTGTCTAGGCGATACTACCGAACGTAAAATAAATCTCGCTTCATTAACGTTACACACTCATGCTATTACATTATGTTAATCCGTGGTACATTGTTACTTAATGTGTGCGTGTTGTAGTGTTGACAACTTTTCAGTAACGCTTGGTATACTCGACAGGTATGTCTCGATAGAAGAGTTGCAAAACAAATCACTGACAATACCTATTGCAAGCCAGGTTCAGCGATCTGTTGTCGCCAAGACCCGGCCCTGGATAAAGCATACAAAAATAAAATGAAATGCTCATAACATATAAACATTATTGTTAAATGAGTAGACTATTCTTATTTCTCCTATTGGTCGAGGCACCATCACGTGTCATTCTATAAACACGTGGATCCACTGCCTTTGCTGTCTCGAAGTCACTGGACCCGGTCCAGACCTCGCGTGCAGCCAGTCCAGACCTCTTGAATAATGTAAGCGTGACGTGATGCGTCATCAGGAACGTTCAGCCAAGCACATTCCAAGATTAAATACACTATTGGGTAGCACCCACATAGATTCACAGGGAACATGGCAGAGGATCTCTTTTGCATAATTTGGTAAGGACCAGTCTGCTTTGTTGATCTTGAATCTTCGACACCAATACTTATCCAGATGTATATGACAAAACAGTTATAGTCTTTGAATTCGGCCCATACAATATGGGTTTATCGACCTGTCCACACCAATATACATCGAGGCCGAAGGCCGAGGTGTATATTGGTGAGGAAAGGCTGATTAACCCATGTATAGACCTCATCCAAAGACTATAATTGTATATTGTCATCTGAATAGACTCGTTCTATTCATACTATTGGTCAAGGCACCGCCACGTGTCATGCTCTAAACACGTGGATCCACTGTTTCTGATCGTTACAAGTTCTTGAATCCAGTCCAGACCTCGCGTGCCGCAATCCAGACCTCTTTTATGATACGCGTGTAAAAGTTACGCGCCATTAGCAAGTTTCAGCTAATCACGTACGAGTATCCAATTCACTGCCGGGTAGCGCCCATCTTGCTCACTGCTAAAAACATGACAGCGCAGGTTGTTTCGGAACCATTTCTCATCAAGAAATGAAGCAACTTGTACTAGAAAAGGAGCCGGCTAATACAAGGAGAGCCACAAATGGAGTAGTAAATTTTTGCGCACATATTTACGAGAGACAGGTCTTTTGGAGGATGCCGAAGTTTATGACAAAGCAAATCTCGATCGAACCTTGCCTAAATTTTATGCTGAAGTACGCCAGGAAAACGGAAAACCATACAAACGATCAAGTTTATTTTCCTTACGCCTAAATAATACAAACGTGCAAAGAAACACATCACAAAACAGTTATTGTCATTGAATTCGATCCAAACATGGATCTAGCGACCTGCCCAAACCCCTATACACCTCGGCCGTTACCTCTGTGTATACGGATGTGGACAGGTCGCTAGACCCATGTATAGACCTCATCCAAAGACAATAATTGTATACTGTTTCCACTTTCTATAGAGACATTGCAATAACACCACAACACAAGGGATCGTAATTATAACAGTTTACCTGGATCAGTAATTGGGGTTTTACTGCAGATAACCCCTGCGAAGTCTGTCTTGTTGCACTTCACGATCTGTCCAGAACAGCTCCCGAGGTCGTTCTCCTCTCCCTGACATTGGACACTTACGCTGTGTTCGGTTGACTCGGGGGGCCCGAAAGTGCTCCCATTAAACGCTTTTCCATAAGAGTAGCCTCTTTCCCGACATGTAACAGATGCCTCCTTTTGTCCCCATGACAACCCACAAACACCATGCCACTCCGACTGGAGACTGCGAATCCGAACGTTGCCAAAATGCCATTTACTCAACAAACCTAAGAAAATAAAATAGGCCAAGTTCAAATGATCGGTGCAGTAAAAAAAAATTATAAATTTTAAAATTGGTCTGTTTATTTTCTACTAAGATATTACTCTCTCTCTCTCTCATATATGTATATATATATATATATATATATATATATATATATATATATATATATATATATATATATATATATATATATATAAAATTATGTACAAATCAGCGTAAATGTAGAACTCGTATGGCGATAGAGTTACCAAGTCTTATTAAGTATAATTTTGGAACCGTAGATATCTCTGTGTTGTCATTGTTCATAATTTTCTACATCCCATTTAATATAAGCGCACACTGTCGGCAGTCTTATTCAAATCAAGCGTCCATAGCAGAACACCAATATGGCAGACACCAAATTAATGGGCATTTCAAATTATCAGACTTGCATCATCTCTCACAAAGCTGTGAATTCAATTATCCATCTGGTGCACGATCAATATAACAAACTCTTTCTCTGTCTCACATTCGACTGTTTTTGTAAATCGTAGGTTTTCTTTTTGCAAGGTTTTTATAACTGTTCCTTTTTTCTTTTTTTTTACTTTGGGATACATCATCTTCGTTGTGGTCATATGTTGATTTGTCTGTTTTGCTGAGAGGTTTCAAAACAGGGTGGCTTGATTACTTGCAAAATATAATTTAGCATTTTTTTTATTTTGGTTATACGTTTTCCGAATATATACCAAACTTGAACACAATTTCCTAGACTGAGAGTTTAACTGCTGAGAGAATAGTACGCCACAGCAACCAACATGTCTTCATGTTTCTCTCCTAAAAAATGGAAGGTAGTCGCACAGTACAAGATGCGACTATATTGATGAGAACATGACCGAATCGCCCGAACTTATTTTCTATCGGTTGTCAACAAGTTTATTTAATACGCATTTTCATATTAAATGTATAAGTATTAAATATCTTTGTTTCATTTAAGTGAATTTAGTGGCTCAAAAATAAAGATTATGGCATGTCCAGAGTGTCTTCGCTTCGGGAAGAATATGATGCAATGGCGATCTTCGACGTATTTTAGGCTTATGCGGGAACGGAATTATTGAAGATGTGTCGCATTTTGTTTTTCTGTGACCAGCCTTGCAACCAATCAGAGCTAAGTTTTATATCTTACTGCTGCAGCACCGGTTAAAATCAAACGGCGCTGAAAATTCCGGGTTAACGTTTTGTAGCCGGCCAATTTAAGGTAAGCTAGGTTTACTTGTTAGGGAAAAAGCATGTTATCAAGGTGATGTCTCTGGCAATGTCTTTGACGTTAAAACAGGCTCTGGTCCGGAGAATACCTGTACGAGGCAGACAAGACCAGATCATTGTGAACACCTTGTTGTATAGTTGCTTGTTGTGATATTATCTATTGTATTCTTGGATTCACCATCTTGGCACTTTAGACAGTCAGCCAATAAAGAGGTGTTGACAGCATGTATTGACAATAAGAAGTACGGTCAAACAAACCCATGGTAACCTATGTATTCTATATAAAACATGCTCGACTATACGACCCAAAAGTACAATTTCCGAACATCAAATTTCATTAAAACCCATGTTCTAATAAAGCAGAGTATAGTTTAAAAGCATAAGTGATTTGCAACTTAACATCTATGTCTAGCTCTCAGTAATTTGCATCCAAAAAAGACCAATTTAACATGAGAGTGAATGAGAATACACAGTTGTATCCATCGAACAGAGATCACTAGGTCAGTGGCTGTGATGTCATGGTGACCCTATGAATACTGGTATCTGCATTTTGATGGTTTTAGCAAAAGAGAGTACCGGTACAATGCATTTACATGTATATGATATACGACGGGCCATGTCCTACCTCTAGGTACCATCCTTGTAAAGAGGTGGGTTTCGACTAATGGATCATTATCATAATGCTAACGTAACTTAGCTTTCTCTGTCGAGCCGTATGTATGGAAAAATATAAAACAGCTCATACTCACTGTTAGAATTGTTGTAACAAAAGACATGCGGCACTTTGCAAGTACTGTCAGAGATGGCAGGTGCTTTCTTACCCCATCCCCAATGCAAACAGTCATGTACGTTGCCAGCATTTCGGTCACAACTTCTTGGCGTCAACCACATTGAATTAGATGTAAAACCTTGTCTCATGTTAACAGCTCCATACATGTGACCAAGTCTTCGACATAGGATATCACTCAAAATGTCCTTTAAAGTTTCAGATGTGTAGCATAAGTATCTCGTAGAATCATTAAAATTGATTTGAGGTGTTCCATAGTGTGGTCCCGGAGACAGATAGCACTTGGGTTCTAAAATATATACATGCGAGATATCACGGTATTAATCCAATATGTCAAACAGGAGTCACATTGGTCTGGGTCTTATTATTTACCGAAACACCTCAAATCCCGTGCACCAGTATCAACACACGGTCTATGTAACTTGGTAAATGTTACAGAACATGGCAAGGAATTAACCAATGAGTTCTTTGATGTTAAAAATGGAAAATTCCGCACTCCCAGAAATGGACATAGAATGTAGATTATTCTTAAATGTCGGTATCCAAATACAAACAAGTTTTTGACTGCACATTGTTTATATATATATATATATATATATATATAAAATCTTGTATTCCTTGCATTCTTGTAAATACGGTAATATCGTAACGAAATTTCAAAAATGTAATAATAATAATAATAATAATAATATAATAATAATAATAATAATAATAATAATAATAATAATAATAATAATAATAATAATAATAATAATAATAATAATGATAATGATGCATTACGAAGTGAGTTTGAGGTAGATGATACAATTTTATGTTACTGTGGTTTTACAATTATATATCATAAAATGTATAGTATCAATACTGCCAGCTACATGCTAGGCACTGAGCTTACAGTGACATACTGTATTTTTTGACATGAAACATTTATAGTACACTGTGCCACATGATTGCCACGCCTCACCTTTTCCTTGCAAGTAGCAAAATATACCCAAAGAACAAGTTCTACTGCTGTCCCACCATCCGTTGCAATCTTCTATTTTTGTAGCATTATTTCCACAGTTAACGACTAACTTCTCCTTCTTCTGCGCAGAGGCATGTCCATGATCAACAACGCCGTCGAAGAAGCCGAAATACACGCAAAAGAGTCTTATTGTTGTGTGTTGTGTGTCGGTACACACTCCATAGGAAACATTAGACGTTGTATCATTGTACACTTCGACACGGCCGCTCAGAAAGTCTCCTGCTGTCAAGGTGTATTTCTCTGAAAATGTCAGGAATGTTGCTTTAAAATGATACCTTCATATTTTATTTTCCCTTTTATGTTAATTGCTAATATTTTTTAAAAATGAAAAAGGAGAGTCTTTGAAATTTTGTGTTCCTACGAACTGTTAACTGGTAAACTTAATGGCTGATCTGACATCATTTCATCGCAGGAACCTAATCTTGGTATGTAAAGTGTTGCCAGTTCTCTTTAATTACCTGAAACATAAAAATAGATGCCCCTTAATGCTCGCTCCGATAGATGGAAAAGTTATTGTAAGGGGCCTATGATATAAAATTCAAAGATTTACTTATAATCATATTGCTTTCATTTTGTCAAAAGGTTAACCACAGTCCTGATTCAACCACATTACCTTTGTATGCATATAATAACAAAATTAACAATTTATTTCTGAAGCTACCCCTTTACAACGGGGCACCGTTGGCTGGGCAGGACCTACGGTGCGTCAGTACATGAAAAAATACATAAAGGTTAGGTGCATTGTCAACTATACACATGAAGACCCTTAAATTTATTTGGGCTGATACAGCCTACGTGTGCAATATAGACAATAGTAATTCCATATGTATATAGGTTAGACAGGGACAGGTTAGCTTATGGAGAGTAAAGAGTTCGAACTGCGGAATAGGATATTGACTACTAGGAAGTGGTTCTGGGCAAAAAGACACAAATACAATGATTAATATACACACATAATATACAGCAATTAAAAGGCCGGTTTACTTCCGGGTGGTTAATTCTTGCCTGAATTGTCATGGTTCTAATAAAAATGTTTACAAATGGTGTCAAACAATTCCGCAGTCTTTCACCCCTAAGATTTGGTTTGTGTGCCCAGAAACATACACAATTTGGTTAAAAGTGAAGAACTTGTAAATTTTTACCAAAGGATTCCTTTCGAATTTCCTTGAGTCTTTTTTCTAATTTGACATAATATTTAACTCTAATAAAGTTAATTTTTAAACATGTGAATAAGAAATAAAGAAGCGTTTCGTTATGAAGGCCACAAAGGTCACACTTACTGTCTGATTTTATAGATTAGAGCCTGACCGAATCCGAACCACCGTATCCGATAGTACTGAATCACAGGATTCAGGATCGTTTCGGGATCAGATTGGATAAGCCTTTGACGTTCGGATTCAGTATGCAACGTCCTGACACTGTGATTTATTTTCACGGCAGCGACAAGGTATGGCAGATCATCTCGTGACCTCCTGCTCTCCGCGTGGTGACACGAGCACAATAAAGCAACATAATACTAAAACATATGTGTCCTTTTTTTCCCCACACGCGCGTTACAACCTCACAACCATGGCAAGCCCCAGCGCTAAAGATATTAGGCGCAAGGAAAAATCATCAATCTGGAATCATTTTGCATTGATGAAGAAACGCCAAGTCGTGCTAAAAGTAATCTGTGCAATGAAACGGTTGCACGAGGTAGGCACTTTGTTATATTGCAGGTTTTCGCAATTTATGTAAACATTTTTTTTGTTTTTTGTTTTATGTTTTTTTTTGTTTTGTTTTTTTTTTGTTTTTGTTTTTGTTTTTTTGTTTTGTTTTTGTTTTGTTTTTTGTTTGTTACTTGTTTTTGTCTTTATTTTTTTTTTTGCTTGTTTTGTTTTCGTTTCCCCTATAACCCGAGTCCGCACGTTTCACGGTATCCGACTCGGTAAACTCTGCCGATACCAATACATATGGCAAGAGAGGGCAAGGAATAAGTTAGAAGTGTTCGTACACTAACATGTGAATAGGGGTGATCTGGGTTAATTTTTTGACACATAGCCTTTTGTTCCCATGACGCATGTTCGTAACACCTAGAAACCCATGCCATTCGAGGTCAGGTGGGGCGGCAAAGCCCATTATATTACAGTGAACATAAAAGTTGCACCCGGCATATAAGGACCAGTTTTAAAAAAAAAAATCATCTTCTGATCTACATGAAGTACATATAATTACCTTTCAAATACACCCAGGTGTGATAAATTGAAAGTTTAATGCTTATTTGGCAACATATAGAGAGGTTAAATTTATATATGCTAATTCCCCATGTTAATCTATGGAGAACAAGTCAGGGTCATGGAAAGTGACCCAAAGATATTGGTAATCAACCATGAACAGGATGGGCAGCACCACCTTCAGGCGGGGGATATCGTACTTGTTCATAATGTATGGGAAACTGATTCAGAACTTTGCGCTTTACAGCACAATCAAGTATTCTTTATAATTTGCTTGTAAGCTGCATGAAAAAAGTCAATTCACATTTTACAAAGATTCAGGTGATGGTTTACATTTTCCTGCTAAATTCTGACACACTTCCTCATGTGACAAGAACACATATTACAAAATATGGTAATGCACTGTGTACTCTACGTTGTTTTTTTTCCGACAAATCATTTAAAGCATTTACATTTTATGAGAATTCAGGCTTCCAAAAATCTCCCCACCACTCTTGTTACCAGGACAAGTTCACCTCCTATGGCATTTAGCCGTACATCACAATATGCTCTACTAGCTTAATTATTTATCAGTGACATGTGGGTGCCAGAGGGAATAAAATATGGATAGAAAATTATTGAATGTCAATGTGATATGGAAATTTCGATGTCAATTATAAGATAACTAGATATGGGGTAGGGGACAATTGTCTCTTAGGGCATCGCTATTGATATTTGCCCTGTGACCTCGGGAATAGGTCAGAGGTATCTATGTGCTATTCTAAACTGAACGTCACAAAGGACCACCAATATACGATATTGGTGGTACGATAGTCTGAGCTGGAAACCAATGCTGGAGCATAGACAGATCGACGTATGGACTGACAGAACGACACGGGCTGTGGAAATTACACACTAACGGAGGGGGCCCCGTTGCATTGGGGCAAGTCCAACGGTGCATCAAAACACAATAACATAGTATATCACATTGATGGTGTATCAAAAAACATTTTTATTAACGTAATGCTTCAAAGTTAATTAAGAAAGGAATTTTTCGTGAAAAGATAGACCAAGTGAGCTTGCTTTGAATGGTTGTGGAGGTTTTTTTGATGAAAGGATGTCATGTTGCAAGTAATTATAACCATCTTCAAATGTACCATATCTATGATCTGGTCGTTTTTTTAGTGAATAAACTTACCTAATCAGTTTTTAACTGTCTCTCACATGATGGACTTACGAAAGTGGTCGACTAACCCCACTATGTTTTTGCGTCACGAGTACACGGTTTACATACGCAAAATATTCATTTTTACTGAAGCTGCTAATAAAATATTAAATAGTCAGCAAGTCACGCAATTATTTCGTATATCATAAAGTATTAGTTAATCTTACCTTTTCCTTGAGCAATGCTGCCACTGAGCTGCCAAATGAGCAATAGCCAGAACACCGTAACAGACACCATCCACAACTTATCTCCAGTGCGTTCGGGTAGGAGATCAGTCTTTCCGTGATTCATAGTTGTGTGCAATCTAAAATGGATACGAAACAGAATTCCCACAATGACCTTGTTGTCTACAATATGTTAGGAATAACGCTTTCTTTCTTTCTTTCTTTCTTTCTTTCTTTCTTTCTTTCTTTCTTTCTTTCTCTCTCTCTCTCTCTCTCTCTCTCTCTCTCTCTCTCTCTCTCTCTCTCTTCTCTCTCTCTCTCTCTCTCTCTCTCTCTCTCTCTCTCTCTCTCTCTCTCTCTCTCTCTCTCTCTCTCTCTCTCTCTCTCTCTCTCTCTCTCTCTGTTCATTGGCTATGTTGTGCTGTGGGCTGTGTTCTCCGACTCATAGTTATAATGGAGGTAGAGTGTGTTTATAATGGTCCAGATTCATAAATATCACAAAAGCGATGTAGGCCTACTTTCTTCTTTTGTTGGAAACTCAGCTGACTGACAAGTCGGGAGAACCAAAAAGTGATAGGCCTAGCAGGTCTCTGTTTATTTTTGGCAGAATTAATAAAATTTGGGTTTTGAATGGTTAGGCCTATACATTTTGGAAACACTATAGTCTGTAGTTAATGAACAATATTTAAAAGGTTGAGAGGACCGATCTAAAACCACCAGATGCCTCTTATGGGTGACTGCCTGTCTCAAGTCAGGAGTGAAATTCGTTTCTTCACATTGGTATTGGAAGATGAATGTAGATGCTTTGGTAATTGTGGAATCTCCTTGCCGTCGTTGTTGGGTTTGGAATTTATGAATATGGATAATATTTTGCTGTACTATTTGATAAATACTTCATTGGCTATGTTGTGCTGTGGGTTGTGTTCTCCGACTGATAGTTAATATGGAGGTAGAGTGAGTTTATAATGGTCCAGATTCATAAATATCAGAAAAGCAATGCAGGGCTACTTACTTCTTTTGCTGTAAACTCAGCTGACTGACAAGTCAGGAGAACGCAAGGGTGACAGGCCTACCAGGACTCTGTTTATTTTTGGCAGAATTAATAAAATTTGGGGTTTGAATGGTTAGGCCTACGCATTTTGGAAACATGTATTAGTACAGTATGCACTACTCATATAATTATTGAGACGTTGTGCTTTGGGCTTCAAGTATTGTTTGATATGAGCACTGTCTGCCAGACTTCTCGTTAAAATAACCCATAGGTACTTATAGGTTTCGCATTCACAAATGTTCAAATTACCTAGTTTCCATTCTTCGTGGCCATTTTTGAAAGAGATCGGGAAAATTTATACACAAGTGAGTTTGGACAATACAATGTACCGTCGATATGGAGACTGACTCCTTTCATTCAAGAAATAAAGCATTGATAATCATGTATACAGATTTTGCAGCGTAATCGATAACAAAGCATCTTTGTGAAACTATAGAATCTTGAAGAGATCTTCATTCGGAGAAAAGTATTTATTTACCATGAAATATTTCGAAAGTGCACGTTTGATATTTAAAGCAAGAACCGGATGTCTTGGGATTCAAGAGGATCTTTCAAGATGGAAAAAGTCACAGACAGTAACTGTCCACTCTGTCACAATGGTCGTTAAAAAAATCTGCAACATTTTATGTTCTTGTGCCCAAACCTGCTTTCAATTCGGCAAGAAATTTGGAAATGGTTAGAAAACGAATTATCAAGGGGTAACAAAAGGTACATCTGGGAAATTTTTGCTGCGTCTTCCTTAGGCTCTAAATTGTCTCTCCTCCTTGGTGATCTTGCTTCGATCACGGGGATGAAGTGGGGTGGCTTCTTGATGTAGTAAGCATAAAATACATAACAGAGGCCTGGAAGGTGAGAAAAGCGTTTGTGGAAGGGACCTTATATATATATAATGAGATACATAGCATGTGTTATCTGGTCTGATTTGTATTATATTGCCATAAGTATGCAATCATAGTGAATTGACAATTTTGTAATTTGATTTGTATATACATACAGTGGTGATGCCTGCTTTTCAATGATTATACCACTGGACGCTTTATGTTCTACATTGCATATACGTAACATGTATAATGTACTTGTCCTTACGCTTTCTGGAGCTTTGTCCCAATGAGTGGTTTATCTCTAGTTTTGGTGCGGAGGACACAAATCACGAATTATTAATTATAGATACTTAATTTTTAACATACACATATCATCTGTGTTTATAAGGATGACGGATTACTTGTACATATATATTGGACGCATCATGGAATTTAACCCGTTCCATCGGTGCCCCCGCTGTAAAGGGGAAGTTTTCCTGATAATAAGTTCCTAAATTCCTAAAACACTATAGTCTGTAGTTAATGAAGAATATTTCAAAGGTTGAGGGGACCGGTTTAAGACCACCAGTTGCCTTCTATCGGCGACTGCGTGTCTCAAGTCAGGAGTGAAATTTGTTTCTTCACATTGGTGTTGGAAGATGAATGTTGATGCTTTGGTAACTCTGAGATCTCCTTGCCCTCATTGTTGGGTTTGGAATTTATGAATATGGGTCATGTTTTTCTGTACTATTTAGTGCGTCATGTGATTTGCGTCACCAGACATATTGCCATGACTTGTCAGATTAACTTTGAAACACTAATTTATAATTTAGTATTATAATTCCAAAAAAAGTCATTTGCACATCATTATGGTAACAGGGACACATAAATACAGGACTAACAGAAACTAAGAAAATGAAGCCAAATTGGCATATATTTCCCAGCCGTAGGAACATATTATACCATATCACATGTATTATTGACATGTACAACATATAAATATTTTACATGAAAAGTAAATAGTTAAAGACATGAGAACGTCTTTACATTTTGCTTTGAATCAATTAATTGAATGAGTTACTCTTCCTGGTATTGGTACGTTGAAGGTTCGTGAAATTTTATCGAAAGTAGATAATCGGCAGACATATGAGCGGCATGTATGTATGTATGTATGTATGTATGTATATATATATATATATATATATATATATATATATATATATATATATATATATATATATATATATATATATATATATATATATGGATGTTACTTTGTCTGGTATCATGACTATCGATATCTAAATTTGAAATAAAAATATTGCCAAAGATACTGGAATACGTTACGTTTGACCTCGTAGATAAAAATACCGGTTAAATATTAATTAACATTTCCAAATTTCATTATTTTTAAGTGTCTACATAGTACATCGGTATGAGCATAAAAATATAAAAAGTTATTTTCCGAATAGCCTTTTTTTATGGCAATTTGACCAAAGTTCCATATTTGCATAGTAATTGCATGCCCATGTTAAATTGTAGCATGTAAAACATGGAAATAGAAGCACTTGATACAGTTGACGTAGAACATCCTGTCTCACACTAACATGGATCTTTTTTCAAAATACCAATGGTTTTGCTTATCTTATTAGAGACATAAGAAATATGGCATTTCCACTTAAGTTTCCCATCAATCCGAACACCCCAAAATTGTGTATGTGTAACTAGTTCTAAAACTTTTTTTCTATCTGAATTATGAAATCATGAAAATCGTCTCTTTTTACATCAGTAAAGTAGATAATATAATTTGTTTTGTCAATATTCACAGATAAATCATTAGTCTTAAACCATTCATTCATTTATTAGTTTGACGTTTACATCTACTTTTCTGTATTAATATCTTTGTCTTTCCCTGTAAAAAATAAATTAGTATCATTGGCAAAAACATTAATGACTAAGAGAACCTAGATCATTATATATATATATATATATATATATATATATATATATATATATATATATATATATATATATATATATATATATATATATATATATATATATATATATATAATAATGATAAGGATTTGACATCGATAATATTAATCTGGTCGGAGTAATGCGAGTTTTTTGTGCAAAATATTTGGTGAATATCTGAATAATAGAAAAATGAAGTACTGGGCGCATTGTGCAGGGGGAGGTGTACCTTTGCGTAAACGACAAAAAGAGTATTGGACAATAACTGTGATTTCAGCTCAAATAAAAGATCATATTAATGAGCTTAAGTAATAAAACCTTCTTCTTTGCCATCCATCCTCTAGCCGAGCTCATGGTTACAATATGAAACAATGCATATATTGACATACACATGCACGATAGAGCTGGTAGTAGCCTGTCCCGGCTATGCAGATCAGATTTACCTTGTTTCAGCCAGACACTGTTTATTGCCGCTGTTATTGCGTAGAATTGGGTCTTACAGCGGTCGTCGAAATGTTTATACCCGCTTGAGCTAAATCATATAAGATTGAATTTGACTTTTATTTTGTTAAAAATCTGGCTGCTTCATGATTCTCAACTAGTGTTAAATAAATCATATTTTCCTTTCTAATTCCAATGGATATATTCCCAATTCCTTGACACATGCTTTGTCAGAAGCAGTCCACCCAAGGCCGGCACATACTGTAGATTCTCTATCCTAAGACGCATCTCCATAAGAAGACGCACCAGGACTTTAGGACATCTGCAAGGTTTTAATCTCCGTCATTTTTTTTCAGCAAAAAAAAAAAAACAAAAAAAACAAAAAACAAAAAAAAAAAAAAACAAAAAAAACAAAAACAAAAACAAAAAAAAAAAACAAAAAACAAAAAACAAAAAAAAAAAAAACAAACAAACAAACAAACAAACAAACAAAACAAAAAACAAAAACAAAAACAAAAAAACAAAAAAAAACTGATGGAAGACTAAACCCAACTTGAGGCTGCCAATTTAAAATAATCAAAATGAAAAGTTCCCACCTCATTTTCATGTGTATGACTCGTCTATCATTGTTACGTCATTTTATCAATATTAAAGAAGCATGTCATAGCCTTTTTCCTGTCTGGGGTATTTAAAAAAAGTATGTAATTATTACCTGACCTTATGATGTTATGTGTTCTCGGCATGTCTCCTCATTAAGGTACCAAAATAGCTCATCAGGTTATTGGGCGGGGAAAACTCTCTGTTAGAAGACGCACCCTGACTTCATCATTTTCAATTTGGATAAAAAATGTATTCTAATACAAGCTGCGGCTTCAATTAGAGAACGACGGTACTTACTGTAATCAGTGAGAGCCTTGATGGCTTAAGTCGGGTTCACAAGACTTGCATGCTGACCTACTGCACATTTTTACCTTACTCCGCACATGATTGACCGCATGATAAAGCGGGCAAAAGGTAAGATGTAAGTTCCTCTGACACAGAACTGATATATTATAAAGACTCCAAGTAAATCCTCGTTCTCTGTCAGCCTGGTAGGAATTAACTTGTTCTAGAATTTTTATCAATTTTATTTGATTTGGAAACTTGATATCTCCCTTGGATATCTCAATCTTGTATAAACGTATTTTTATCACATACTACTCTTTCTTGGAATATTGTGGTTTTCTTTGTTCATACTCGTTATACCACTTTAAAATACATTTTATGTGAAGTTAAGAAATAGTGTGGATATATGTAGATTTTTTTATATACTTTTGGCATTATATATATATATATATATATATATATATATATATATATATATATATATATATACATATTGGACCAGAAGTGTAGCTTTGATTGAATGTACTTTATACACACTGATATCATATTTATACCACAATATCACAATGCCCAGAGGCACAAGTGGTACAATAAGTAATAAACATAAAGTTCTAAGAGATAGAGGGGCAAAGATACCCCCCCCCCACACACACACACACATACACACACAACACACTAGGGGGATTTACTTTGGTGGGCCGTGATGGCTCACACAGATCTCATTCTTCTCCAGATCCTGAACATTTTGAGTCAAATGATGACTCTGTAGATTGTGTGGTTTGTAAACAAGCCTTTTCAAATGACGAGGACAAACTTCTGTGGTGTGAGACATGTGAGTCGTGGACATGTATAGCACGTGCTGAGATTACTGACATTGAGTACAACGTGATAAGCAAGAGAAGAGATCTCCATTGGTTCTGTTCCGATTCTGAACAAATACCAATGACTGCTGTTCTTATCGATCTTGATATCGAGGAAAAATGTAAGAAACACTGTAGTAATTTGGAACACAGACTCAAAGCAGATTGAAAAAAATGTAGCTTCTAAAGCCGACAAGTCTTTTGGCGACTCTTTAAGTGCTAGAGTCAAAACTTTAGAAAATAATATACTAGGTTTAGCAAAAGATATCTCTAAAGTCAATACAGATATCAAAAATGTCAAATTAGAATATGAGGAGAAATCTTGAAGGGCAAGTAACATTGTTATCGGAGGCTTCGATGAGAAAAGTTAACATATGTACATGTGATCAAGATACTGCAAGGGAATTGATTGAGGATATTTGTTGTGGCGAAGCCAAGATACATAGGGGCTAGGCCCAAAAATTAACGGGTCGAGATATAACTCCGATAACACACACGGGGAACATACCCCTTTCCCTTCTACAGATACATTCTCAGTTATGACTAATCTTGATTCAAAACAAACTGTTTGTGCCAATCCAACTCAAACAGAAAATACAGTAGCTCCTGTCTGGAATTTATGATATTGATCATGGTTTTCTGCACTATTTGACTCTGACACTGAGACAGGACGGAAATTTTATGGGTTGAAATAAACCTAAAACGTAACATGAAATGGCTGGCTGGTAGGAGTTACTGATCAGAGGAAGATAAAATAAACATATTGAGGAAATCTGTACTGCTATTGACAAAATCAACACCAGTAATGTTATCTTACTGGGAGACTTTAATTTCTTGAATGTCAACAGGGACAATCTCAAGCAACAGCCATATTGATGAAGTTTTAATAGAATGTATACAACACAAACTTTTGATCAGGCTGTTTCTGAACCCAGAAAGGTTTACATGTATTCAATTTCTTCGTCTCTTTGACCAAAAAGTTGTTAAAGGTAGAGACACAGTTTGAAAGGCAAAGTCTCACTACGAGGATCGGTTGGTAGATAAAATAGAAAAATATCCCAAACACATCTGGAACTACACCAGACATTTTACCCGCACCAAAGCAACCATTGATTCATAAGAACAAAATGGTAAGCAGGTCTGTACAGATACTCATAAAGCTGAGATCCTCAATGACTACTTCATATCTACCTTCACAGATGAGCCCCCAATTCAAAGTTCCCTCGTCCACGAGGAAAAGGTTGAAATGGTATTACGAGACGCACATTTAGAAAAGTCTCAAGTCAGAGTAAAGGTACTCAAGCTAAAACCACATAGAACAAATGGACCGGATCGTATCTCCATAAATGTCTTATGTCGATGTCTTGATCTTGACTTGCCCCTGTCTTTAATCTACAATAAGTCCATACAAATGGGTATCACTCGCCTACATTAAAAGGGGTCAAGAGTGCATGCTAAAAATTACCGTCACGTGTCCTCTACAAGTCAGATAGTGAAACTCCTAGAGAGACTTGTTCTTGCTCACATTCTCAAATTGACTAGCTTACATAAGACTTGATTGTGACGAACACGGTTTTCGGCGCCAACGTTTGTGTATCACTCAGTTGCTCTAGTGCTCAAATGAGTGGACAGAAAACCTAGATAATGAATATGAAACGGATGCAATATACATCGACTTTGTGAAGGCGTTTGATACAGTCCTGCATCGTAGGTTACTATAGAATGTAAGACAGGTTGGGCTAAGGGGAAACATAAGATCTGGTTTTGGATAAAAATTTTCTTACTGATCGTAGACAAAGAGTGGTACTCAGGAATGGAAGCTCCACTTGGCAGAATGTAATTAGTGGAGTCCCTCAGGGCTCCATCCTGGGTCGGATCCTCTTAATCTGTGTGAACGATTTACAAGACTCAGTCATGGCCACAGCTAAAATGTTTGCTGATGATACCAGGTTTTACGGTAAAGTAGAATCATTAGACGATTGTAATAGACTACAAAAAGATCTTTGCAGTTTGGCAAGTTGATTCAAAAAAGGTAACTTAAGTTCAATGAAACCAAGTGCGACGTTCTCAAAATAGACAATGTTTAGACTGACGACCTAGTCACCTGTTACTTTAGCATTTATCATGTTTGCAACCTTTTTACCCTCATCAGACAAATTCAGAGCGACCAGTGTAGAAAATTTTCTAGATTAAGTAAACCCCATGACAAGATAGCAGAACAGAACCACTTTACGTTTTTCTCCTTCAGTGAACGGAAAGCATAAATGGTCATGTGAAACACCGCTTCAACTGAACACCATGAGAACAGTTCTGTCTGAATTCAGGTCTAGATTCCAGTAATTCCCATGTGTAGCTAATTTGTGTAGTAAAACTTGTAGATCATCTTGCGAGTATGCAAATATTGAAAAATTGTCACTTACATGAGTAAAAGGTGAAGATGAAACAGGTGTACTGGCTACATTTATAAGGCAGTCGGATCTATATAAAGTGAGGTAGCCTCCTTGGTGGTTAACAAATATATTAAACAAAAGCTGACTTGAGGAGCATCATTTAAAGCCATTATGATCTTTTAAAATATGATGTATATCCATGTTGCGTTGTAAGTGATTTCCGCATCAGTATACATATTTGGCAGAAGTTGCACCATCTGCGTATTAACGCCTGCCTCAAATAACTTGAATAACAAGAAATCTCTATTTGCAGTGTCGAAAGCACATCCAAATTCGACAAACGCAGTATATAACTTTTCTTTCCGTGAGAATTAAGCATCAATCATTTTTTTTAAACATAAAAACATTATCAAATGTTTGACGACCTTTTATTAGTCCACTTTGTCCTTCATGGACGAAATTGTTTCCAAGAAGAAGGAAGATAACCTTTTATTCAGCCTATTTGCAAGAACTTTGTTAAAAGCATTCTGCGGTGTAAACCTCTGCTGCTTTCTGGCACATTCCTTTGTGCCTTTTTGTGTATTGGGAGTGATGTGGCTTTTCTTCCATATTTCGAAAATACTGTCGCTTTTCCAAAATGTTGTTGGGGATTTTAAGTAAACTTCTACGTATATACGGCAAGCAATTCTTTATCGTTACATTTTCAAGGCGTCCTGTCCTGGTACCGGTGCCTTCTAAAATGCAGTATCATATAAAACATCATTTATGACCTTTGCTTGATTTCCCTTCATAATTGTACCATATACAAACGTTTCAGCTCTACATGGCGATTTACCGAGAACGGATGTTATTCATTATTACACATTTTTGCAAAGAAGGATATTTTTTCAAAAAATATTTTTCATTATCTTTGATCCTTTCGAGTCAGTTGTCCAAATTCAAGTTCATTGCAAATAAAAAGAGAGTAAAATAATATGAAGAATTGGTCATGTTTTGTGAAATACCTGGATTTGCTAAAGAGGAAATAAATTATAATTGACTTGCTATAAGCTTGACAAGCTGGAAATGCACTTTGTGACTTCCCATTTGCTCAATGTTTCCGTGTTTTTGGTACTCGAGACAAAGGTGCCACACCTCAATCCAAGTTTACACTGAGATTGAGATCACTTGATTATATCATTGTAATATTCTTCGGACTTAAGTGGATTTCACTTAGTTTTGCAATCAATGCCCATTTTAGCGAATGGCGAGGATAGCATGCAACAAGCCTGTGTTGTTGAGTTACGTACAAACCAGGACAAATAATTACTTATTCTTCTGTGTGTCATTCATATGAGGTTTAAAGATGAAAAAGAGGAAATCGATATGGCATAATTCAATCAACGTTTTGCGTAATGGTTTAAGCCTTCTGAGAGTGACAAGCCTAACCAAGTTGCAGTAGTGTAAGTTAAAATTATTATGCGGCAAGCTTATAACATAAGCACCAATTTACCTGGGTCCCAAGGTACCCCAAGCAAAAATTCGTCCTGTTTATTTGATTTTTCCCTCCTCGCCTTCTCCTGGTTTGATCAAATTTATTCACAATAAACTTGAGTCAAGAGGATTCAAACATGTACTTTTGATCAAATATTTCTATAAATTTTGCTAAAAATAGCCAGAGATGTTTATAAAGTTTGTCTTCAATAATTTTAGAGATTTCAGACTTGCCTGTTTTGCTATTTATTTTTTTCCTTTTGGCATCATTGTCTTTAATATTCACCTTTCAGACATTTAAGGCTAGCTTGTTTTTTGTTAGGTTAAACCCCCAGGGGCTATCGGTAGCAAGCAGCGGCCTGTGACACTTACAAGCCTGCCTAATTGTACTTTATATCTGGTAAAGAAAAATTATATTTTGATTGCATTCTCTTGACTTAAATACTAATGACTTTCATTGTTTTCTCACTTGCCCTACAAAATTTTGCTGTTAACATCTAAAGATTACTAGAAAGTTTGGCTACAATAATTTTACAGATTTTAGACTTGCGTTTTTTGCTACTTAAGTTTATCTTCTGGCATCATCTGTTTTAATATTCACTTTCAGGTATTTTAGGTTTACATGTTTTCTGTCAGGTTAAACACCTAAGGGCTATTGGTAGCAAGCAGCGGCTGAACACAGTTACAAGTTTGCCTAATTGTACTTAAGTTCGGGTTAAGATAAATTATTTTTTGATGACATGCTTTTTATTTAAAGGCTCGTGACTTTCATTCTTTCCTGACATGCCTAAGTACACATTTACTCAATATCAAACTATTACTCAAATTTGACAGTAGTTACTCAAATGTCACAAACCTGACCCTTTACGTTGAAACATTGACTCAGAGTTAGGAGTGAAATAGAGCTTTATTGTTTGCAGACTTTCAAAGTGAGGAGGAAGTGTCATAATGCGGTTTGTTTCACATTTGTCATGCAGGATGTCCATTATTGCAGTACTTGTCAGGGTTTCCCTCTGTTTGTACAGGTGGTCTAACTGCAACTGTTTATTTTACCATCACTGGAGTTGAATATAATGCCCCAGCTTGTTTCTACTTCAGTTATATACTTTTTTGTTTTAAATAGGATGAGCTATCCAGCTAGAAAGGGTACATACTGGTTCAGGGGTAAGTCAAGTTGTTCGTGTCTGAACTTGTACTATACAAATTTAATAATTATATTTGGTTTGACAGGTAATCTTCTTTCATAATGAAGCTCTGCATTTTTAAGCAAGACTTCACGTATTTAGCTAATTCATCATTTGCTACTTTCATATCATTGCTTGTTATGCGGGTTGTCTTGATGAATATTTAGCTTAGACAAGGAGCCGTTACTCAGGGAGACATGTAGGGGTTTAGACTCCGAAACATATTCTGAGTAGTTACCCGCATAAGACCCTTTATTTCACTTCGCCTAATACAGCCTATGTCAAAATTCTACAGAAGAACGTGCGCAAAATGGACAACAGTATTTCCATATGTATATAGGTTAGACAGTGACAGTTAAGCTTATAGAATGTTAAGAGATCGGACTGTGGAATAGGGTAATGACTACTAGATAGTGGTTCTGGCCAGAAAGATACGAATACAATAAACCTATTGCATGAGTTTGAATATTACTTCAAAATTTTAAAACTGTACAGCGACTAGGGCACCTCCTCATGCTGATTTGGTATGACACCAAATCAGCATTTAAAAATATCGAGAATACGCAGATAATATTGGAACATATCTATGTCAGTTAAATTTGATTCACACTTTTGTTCATGTGTTTTATTTATTTATTTTTTTTTCATGTAGTGACTGTTAGCCTGCTAAACAGACCAAGCTTTTTGGTCTTCCGCTTGGCAGAGTAGATTGCCCTAAAGTTAGGACAAGTGCCTAAGCCACAGTTTCTCTTAATTTTTTGTGTCGCAAAAAAACAGTAGAACGGAAAGGGCCACATTTCAGGGGTTACTGTATATGACACTGACACGTTTCGAAAGTTTGTCTTTCGACGGTAGAATCTATATTTTAAGGCAACCGCTGACGATATTGTATGAGGATTACTGCTAACATAGGTGGTAAGCAAAGCCAACGATTGAGACACTACAACTATTCAGCAAGAAAAATGTCAAAAATAACAAAAGAAATCTTGCGAACTTCAAGGATTCCTGAAAGAAATGGACATATTATGAAGAAAATGACACAATAAGATAGATCGAAGCACCACTTACCTCATGTACAGTTGACTTGACCACCAGGATTGTGAATGAAGAAAAGCGGATGTTAAAACGATCGAATTGTGATCAGAGTTAATACTACAGAGGGAAATCAATAGTTGATGCTGAAGAGAATAAGCGATGACCAACTTTACCTGCGTATTTTCAATTTAGCCACTAATATCTGATTGTAATTAATATGATATTATGATTACTGATCAAGAGCAAATGGCGCGACTATGATGAAACAAGCTTCGATCATTGTCAAGCGTGCATCTACAGGTGCATACTATTATGGTTTGTGAGTGTTGCTATATTTTCAAATTGCATTATTGAACTGGTCCAGCGCCTGCTTGTACAGCAGCATTGCAATGTGAAGGCAGATCTAAAAAGAATATACTCCCATTAAATTTTAGCATTTAAAATTTGAAACAAGAACTGTGTATTTTAATTTGACTCGGACAGAATCTACATTTTGATGGTTCACCAACGACCAAAAGGCCTCCAGCTGGAAAAAATCTCCACAACAGATTAAGCGGCATAAGTACACCCAATGAAATAGAGCAAAATTGTCAACTATACCCTAAGTGGCCTTTGAAGTGTCCAGGATAAGAGCTGTATCACCTTCAAACGTGCTTAAACCATGATGCACTTAAACAGTGAATGTAGGTGGTTTTTTTTTTTTTTCGTTTTCTTTTTTGTAAATATACAAGTCAATCTTTTGCAAACATTTGCATTGATCAGCACAACTAAAAGCACGTTCTGGGGGTATTGTTCACGTTGTTATTGGTCGGTTTATCGTAAAATATACCAATTATTGTACAGCAGTTTTATGAGGCGAGGACCGGATTATCTCTAAACACCCGTTGAAAACTTTTCCACTTGTTAGAATAAATGTTCAATTGAACGTGAAAGGATGTACGCTAATCTGACGAAGTGAATGTTGGATATCCATAGACTGGTCTGATAGTAAACATTCTGTGTGCGTTTGTGTGTAAGCATGCTTAGTTATAGTGCAGGTGTATCACAAGTGAATAATTGCTTGTTGTTTTGTAGCTTTATGTTTTAGGTATGTATGTAGGTAGGTAGGTAGGTAGGTATGGGTATATGTATGCATGTATGTATGTACGTACGTACGTATGTATGTATATATGCACGCATGTATGCATGTATGTATGTATGTATGTACGTACGCATACATCTGAATATGAGCGGTCCCATTGATTTAACATTGGGTGCTAAGAATATGAACTGTTGCATATATGATGCATATATATGTAGTTGCGTAACATGGGCATGAAAGCCAATTTTACGGTCCAGTGCAAATTAAGAGAAAGTTGGCTTGGAATAGGAGAGGTCGTTATTAGCAATGGTATGTGTATTTGGCTGAATATACAACCCAATACACAGCATTTTTGTGGGCCAGAGGTGTGTACTCGCATTAGATTCTATATCAAAGTAACATTCAATTCATTGAATAGTTTTGCAGCGAAAGTTATCAAATTTGCACGGGTATTTTAACTATATATGGCCATGTACCACGAGAAGTTTGGTGTTGGTAGGGAAAGTGGTTTTAAAGTTACATAGATGCAAACTACAATGAAAACTAATGGAAATACACACACCTTTGCCCACCTGCCTACAGAACCCCCTACTCAGTGTAAAACAAGTAGGACCACCCACTTTGGCTTTTTTCTCCAGAGTATATATTGTCGTGTTTCTGATGTACAAGAAACTTAACGTTCATACATTTCGTCTACAGATCATTTACGACAAATGTATGAAGGGTAGACCTAAGAGACAACAAAGAAGAGCCAGTCATACTCACAGCACGGTACACCCATCTACCACACCACAATCATTTTCCCAAATCTTTGGAACCGGTATAATAACAACTTCCAAAAGGGCTGTGCCAAGGTCTGTTAGGGGTTGATGGGGTGACCAATTTTAATACGACGATGACACGATACGTGTCGTGTGCTTACAATAAGACTGCTTTTCGAGACGCGCAAAGGTTTGTGGGCTATCTATGCAGGCACATACTAGAGTATATCTTGACCTACTTGGAGACACCATTGCAAACCCGTACACGCGCAGTATATGCTATAATGGATGAATATTATTTCAAAAACACAAAAATAGCATATTTGGAACAATAACTTACAATACAATAAAAGCCACGTTCAATTTTGTTGACACTCATTGACTCTGCCAAATTAGATTTCTATCGACGCAATGTTTGGCATTCCCAGGGAAGCATAATGCCGAAAGAGAGACCGTAAACTTGGGCTTATATGATTGCAAAATGTTGCAGTATTTTTAAGTGAATGTCTCACTGCTACATAAAAATATCAAAATTAATTAAACTGAGGGCAAATGTACCTTGCATGATATTTCTTTTAGCAGTTTCACAGATCACTCTGGACCTGAAGCGTGCCACATAAATGTTTGTTTAACCTATTTTATTGATTCCATTGGCATTGTAACTATAATGCAGGATTAAATATAAAGCAAGTAATAAAAAGTAGAGATCGCTATTTAATCAATTTTGCTAAGGGAATGATTACATGCATACAGGACTCACTCAGACACATAGGCAATGCATCAAGAGCCGAGTTGTGACTGACGCCAACTAATCGCATTACGGAACCATAGAAAGACACAAACAACACACGTCTATAGTTTAAAATTAAATCCATTCCAATGGAAGACAAAAGAAGTCTTCAACAGACAGAAAAAAGTGGACGGTATCGAGCAGAGAACCATCATCGGACCTATACATTAAAGTTACAGTGATGACCTGAATTCGTCGTTTTTATTACGTGTCTTTTAGCTTCACGTTATCAGTTTCTTTATTGTTTACATTAATTCATATACCATTCAGTCACAATCAATTTAACCTTGGTATCGCTGGGGAGTCGACTTGTATAGGTGATATCACATGTTTGGCCATGACTTGTAGTTGTTTTTCATATATATCTAAATGTATATATTTATGTATTTGTATGCCATGTATGCTGAGTGAAGCCTAATAAATGAATAAATAAATAAATGAATAAATAAATAAATACATAAATAAATAAATAAGAAATAAACAAATTAATTAATTAAAGACTGTTTGAAGGTAAAGAGGGTGTATCATTTAACCTAGTAAAAAGAGTGGTGTACTTTGTTTCAAGAACGGCAAAAGCAATTTGTTGTCCAAAGCCAATCCTCTACCTCGGAAACAATGCTGGCAAGAGTCCCCAAAGTTTCAGTCCCGGAACATCCTATGTCTCTATTATTTATAAATGGTATGAACCTTGTGAATTTATATGCTAGTATATAATTATTTGCGAGCGATACATCACTTTATATTACTGTTGATGATTTTATATAGTGCAACTGCAGCAATGAATTTTTATATTTCTTCCATTTACTTCTTATGGATTTTATTGCCCTTAAACCAAACGGATAGTGCGTGAATCCGTCTTCTCACAAAACAGACTGGCCTGATCACGCTGTTATCATATTTCAGGGTCATACGTTGCACAATTGTAACACACAACGGACCCGAAGCGGACTGATCACACGGCAGGTACAGTGTCAATAGTCATAGGCACACCGATATTACAATTTGACCATACCTGAGTTGGACTGATTACATGATAGACAGAATATTATATAGGTATTAGGAACTCGGTTGTTCAATTTGGCCTGACCTGAGATGGACTGCCCACACGACAAGCACTGTCGATAAAACAGAAAAGATGTTAGATGTCATGAAAATAAGGACCAACCGTTTCGACCGAAAAACTGTTTTAATTATCTATGTCTTTACTAAGGCCGTCTGTTTTTAAAAAGGAATATAAATGCCGGCAAACTTGGGGGAGTTCAGCTGGTTAAGGTGCTGAGATATTTCCCTGCTTGATCTGATGGGTGCAGTTGCGTGACGAAATAAAAGCTTGGTACTCTTGCAGGCCACCATTGTACAGTGGGACGCGTACGTGCTCTTGGGATCACCTCTGACTATGATACTATCCCTGTCTATTGCCACTGCCTTGTGGTATTCTAACCAGTTCATTTGTTTTTAACATCTGTAATGCAAAAAAGCGGTCAACCGCCCACCTGAGACCGTCATATTAAAGTTGGCCTATTTAATTTACATACATGCACATCAAGTAAAGTTTGATTATTAATGTGACTTATTGTCTCCGAAATGACACATTTTTGCTGGACCTCAATTTTACATACCGTAAGTAATATTGGCACAGGTCTTTATTTTAGCTAGATATTGAACAAAAATTCATGAATAAATTTTTCAATTTTGTGGCTAAAATTAGTTGCATATATTCTACCATTCAATATAAAAGACATAGACTTGATGTTAATTGTAATGAATATACAATTCACCTTGCAATTACGGTTGGTTGCTTGTGGCTCTAATACGTCACACAAGCAAACAGCAACCAAGCTGTAACCCTTTTGAAGCTACCTAATCTCTATTGGCACTAATTTTCAAATGTGGCAAGCAGGATTCCAATAGTTAGATTCCACTGTGCCACAAATACAGTGTCGCTGCTGCTGATTTTACCGGCAGAATGTTGCCATGTAATAAATAGACAAAATTTGCATTGTGGCCATGAACGTGTGCGGGAAACTTTTTTTTCGTGCATTTTACATGTAGTGCATTTCATGTGCAAACACCAAACTAGAAAAAAATTTGCTTCAAAGCAAATTGTCTGTGTGCCTTCAAAAGTTGTAAATATTAAATGCTACAGCTTTTATCCTTTGGTACTTCACTTTTCTTTATGGCTGGATGCAAATTTCAAAGTCCAAATGCCCTTGACATTCGACGTTTACAGGTCACATGTAAATTGCACAGTGTTACAGTACCAACAATCTAAGCCCAACATGAACCAAATCGGATGACAATTGACGAATTTATGGCAGGATGAAACTTTCACAGGGCTAAATGACCTTGACCTTTTGAACTTACATGTTCTCATAAAAATGTGTATTGTTGCAATACTTACAATTTGAGTCCAACGTGATTAGAATTGTATGGACATTGGCAAGTCATGACTGGATGAAACTTTCAAAGGTCCAAATGACATATTGGCCTAAATTGACCTTTGAACTTGACATGACCTTTGACCTTGACATGACCTTGACATTTGAGGTGACCTTTGCCTTGCCATGATCGAACTCCTATGCACTTGGAACCACATCTATTATAGTATATAAGATATTGAAGATTTAAAACTTTAATTTGCTGTCATTTGCATAACTTTGAAAAGCATGGCCTCTCCTTATAAAATGGCGAGACTTCATCTATTGAATTATAATTGTGCCAAGTTTGGAGTTTCTACGTGTATCTCTTTTCAAATGAAATGTCGGACAAATTTGCCTGTAAAGAAAGAAAGAAGAAAGAAAGAAAGAAAGAAAGAAAGAAAGAAAGAAAGAAAGAAACAAACAAACAAACAAAAAGAGAAGAAGAAAAAGAGAAAGAATTCCTAGAAAAACAATATGTCTGTGTTGGCACACAGACATAATTCTCTCATGCTGACGACAATGTAACTGTATTTTATATCTACATTAACTTCTCAAATGGTATTAACCATATCGAATAGAAAACCATCCAAGTCGACAATTCTTACCACAGGACTGCCCAAGTCATGACGTATATCACCTGAACGCAAAGACTGAAGGTAAGAAAGACCATAGGCGAAAATGAACATTTGCAGCTGGCCGTCAACGCTGTGCAAAGGATATTATGATTACCGCACAACATTTGCGGCCAACCGCAAATGTTCATTTTCGCCTGTGGTCATGACGAGAGCAGCCTTGTCGTGAGATTTGTGGACGCGCGTGGTTTTCTATTTCTTCTGCAGTTGAAATATAATGACCAAGTCGTTTTTGAGAAAATTTGCAAAATTTTATTGACATTACAACAATCCTTTTACAGTGTGAACGGCAGACTTACACACTGCAGTGTGACGATAAAGGTTTTGATGACATCATAAAAATAATAAAAATCGGAAGAAACACAGATCATCAAACTGTCACGGTGCCAATGCACCGCGGATGAATCACCTGGTCACTGCAAACCATGACCGAATTGGTTTACTGCAGGCTCCGTCCGCAAGACGTCACGGAAGACAACATAAACAGAGAGAAGTACCAAATGAACCGGACCAGTTATATAAGGCTGGATGCTTGCGAGAGTTGGCCTGTACCTCCATGAGTGTACAAACATGATGCCATTTCCTAATCTCTCAATGTAAAAAATATAGAGAATTTGAATATTCATAGTTTTTCGTGAGAAATGGGCAAGATATTTTATAGATTTTACTCACAGTTGCTCCGAGACGACGAAACAAAACCAATAATAATCAGACACCATTTAGAATGTTCTCTCCATCAGGTCATATCAACCCAGCAACCTGCTTCATTTCAAATACGGAAATATTTTGCATCTACATGTAGGTGTGGCATAAATCTTATATACATATATATATATATATATATATATATATATATATATATATATATATATATATATATATATATATATATATGTATATATATATATATATATATATATATGCGCATATTAGATATATGGATTGGACTATAAAAACAAATCTACAACAGTCAAGGTGTTAATCCGAAGAAAAGTATAGCAATTTGACACACTGATCCCTGTTTTTTTCCTTTCTCTTTTCTTGGAATTATGCTGTCAGTGATGCTGTTTATTATTTATGTAATTCTGAGTCCAATACACCAACTCTTATCACTTTTTAACACATAGCTTCATACATGTGTTTGTTGGTGTATGCACGTGTCACTGAAATGTGTCTCCTGCTGTAGTACCAAATTTTTGTGTCAGTTAATCTCGCAAAATCACAAGCTATACAACACTCTTCTTTCATCAATAACAAAAATACATTAATCAACTTTTATAGTCCATTCCTGTCGCTGCCTTTTACACACACACACACACACACATACATATATATATATATATATATATATATATATATATATATATATATATATATATATATATATATATATATATTTACACAAATGCTAGGTATTCTTTCACCGTAGAACCTTCAATACGTAGTTTTTGAATGTAGACTATGTGAGTCTAAACGACCATCAGAAGGCTGTGTGGGGCATGAAGTACACCGACGTGCATCCCCGGCAGAAACTCACACGATGAATATTAGAACTTGAGGCTGGTGTTGAAGTGATGGGGAAAACTGTTAAAACTGTACTCATAATTACCGATGAAGTTTATTAAGTGATTGATTAATTTTTGAACTTTTCATTCATGTATGTGCATTTACTCGTACTTAAAATAAAATTAGCCAAACACATTTGATTTGAAGGAATGTGCACCATCATATTTGAATGTAATGTAGACAGAAAAAGTCATTGACCGATCTTCAATTTATGGAACATCACTCTTGAGAATGTTTAGTTTAAACATATTTTATTTCACCTGGTGAAAATGGATTGGAGAAAAAGTGCAGAGCACTTATATGAACGCCTCTCCGGGTACAAATCAGTTTCACAGTTTCATCAACAAGATGGTGGACAATATGTACTCGATACACATACATTATCATGTACAGTAATGCTAACTCACGATATTAACGCAATGGCTTCACAGAGGTATACATTTATGCAAGAGCTGAGATTAAGCTTTCCGTATAAACACACTGACAAGTTTGAAACGCTTAGTCTGAATAATGAAATCATGGACTGTTCCAAATAAGTAACTGTTTACACTTTCTGGTTGGCTGGGTCGCCGTATAGTAGGTGATTGTGAACCTTTGAGAATGTGATCGCTTCACCTTTATTGTGACCTTTGAGAATGTGATGGCTTGAACTTAAAGATGAGCCGACTTTGCATATTCCTGAACTTAACATTGTCATAATTAAAAGTAATTCAGTATTATAGACAGAATAAAATTTAATATTTTAGCCACAGAATATTGTAAACAATGATGGAATCTGTGTCTAGTTTGCAAACACATATATTTTATTTAGTTCCTATTCCAAAGAAACAAAAATTCTTTATGTAATACAAAACCAAGTTCACGTTTTGGGCCTATCCAGAAAAGTTATTTTGTAACAAGCATACTGCACGTATGAGTCAAGACATAATGTATTCAGAAATTATGCATACTTAATGAAATTCCCTTAACAAGTCCATATTTGGGCACGACTCACGGTAAGGAAAGAAATCAGTCATTTGTACTGTTAAAATCACCTGACATAGCACTCCTGGTATAAATACCTAGATGGCTGGTAGCTCAGGCAGCCAATCTAAGACTCTGTGTGCGGAGAAAATCTGTGTTTCGTAAGGCTCAGAATACATAATCTTATATCACTTAATCTCATGCTGTCTCTTTCTTTTATTTTCCCCTTTTTATGGTTGTTTGATTTAGAAGTTATGAGTAGCTCCTAGACGTTTTTAGATCCCGTTTCCGTATCTTATTATTTTTTTTTTCAGAAAACGGACCTGAAGGAATCTTTCTAAGTTCCCAGCCATTGATACCTCTCTCCATTGTTACCATGCTTGGAACATTTGAAAGTAGCCCCCCCCCCCCCCCCCTAAAAAAAGAGAGAGAGTTTGCCACTACGTGCATGGTAAATGCCACCTGGGCATATACTCCTATTGTGCGCGCGAAGAGTGATACCAATATCACAATATATATTTGTTTTTAAATCTATTTTTTGACATAAAAGTTACACATTGGACTTTTATGCAAATCTCCCCTATGTGCAAATTCCCTACTTGCTGGTCTACTCGCTTTCATACTTGAAGTTTCATGGGAGACCTATACATCATATAAGACTCACCTTAAATGAGAATGTATAGAATGGCGTATTGCAAAAGAACTGGATAAAACTATTAGCATGTAGACCTGAAGACAGAGATGCAAATTATAAGGTGTCACACGGGGGGGGGGGGGGGGGTACTACACACAGAGCCAAAGGTGTGTGTATTCTTCACATGGGCTGCAATGTGCATCAAACAACTGGGTATTCACTGAGCACACTTGTTCTAACTTGCAAGAGAGTAGATAACTGTAGGATTTCATTGGATGATGAATATCACCACAGCGTCTCTCTCAGCATTTCTGAAGGACAAAGACACCACTTTTTACCTGTTGCATGTAAACACAGAAAAAGAAGCAGCCCATAACAATGAAACTGAAAGACAAGAGTATAAGTATGCCAAATGTCTCTTGCCATGGCGCTGCAATTACCAGGATATTTCTGAGCAGCTCCATGAATGTATTGAGGGAACTCTGGACACCATTGACAACACCTCTTTCATTTTTGTCTGGTTCTTCCAGTAGAAGTTGTGTGATGGTCAAATCTGCCATCCATAACCCTGCAAAAAGCCACCAAAATTAGCACAATCTAATTTTATTCTATTGAAATTGATCCGGTCTTAAAAATCAGGAAATGACACACATCTGAACAGTTTTGTTGGAACCAATACCTTTTGCAGAGAGGCTCTAAATAATAACTAAGGGCTTACAGCGGGTTATAGCAGAATGCATTGTACAGCCTCACCCAAACGCGCAACTGCGAGTAGTGGCTCCTCATTTCACTTCAATACTGAACTGAGACAACTCACGTTAACATTTCGAAGAAATTAAGCACCGGCTGATGGCACCGACGCAACAAAAATTTGTGACACGTCTCACAAAGAAAACCAAACCGAACCCTATCATGCAAAGTACCACAGACAACCGACACAATGAAATATTGACTAAAAACGTACTGAAGAAAGCATATATGTTGTACAACCTCAAAGATGTTTTTGTGAAGAGCAATGTATTGACATACTTCATCAAATGGGATGAAATTACCGAAAAGAGGGTAAAGGGTTCTAGAAAGAAAGGAAGTTAAACGATAATCGAAAATCAAGCTAAAGGTGACAGTATTCAAAAACGTGTTAGATGGGCTGAGGTATGGTAACCACCAAGATACCCGGTGGATCAAGGGTTTGACTTTTCTCTGTGGTAATTCCGAGCTCCTTCATAAAACACATGTTATGGAAAACGGAATAAAAGTATAGAGGTACGTGTGGGAAAAATGATGGGTCGAAGAGCTGCTTATGAATTAAACAAAACTTACCTAATCTGGAGAGAGCGCCACCGGACATAAGAGTTATTATAGAGATCATGGATTTAGTAGGTGGCAATGCTGTGGTCATTGTGGACGTGATGTTCACAGTTGTCATGTTCCTTGAGTTTGGTTTCAGTTCTGGTTGGCTATCACGAGACAGGAAACTGGGATCAAATGGACTGCCAGGTAACCAAATCGAGGCAACACAAGCACACAGGCATATAATTTCCGAGATGAAAGCAAGTAAACCTGTTCTTTGTAATCCAATCCAGCCTCGAAATTTGGGAAAAGCCAACGTTCCAACGATGCCAATGACAGCACCAACACCCATCAATATACTTACGGCGGATTCACTGAGGCCTTGTTGGTACGCAAAACCTGCAGAAACAAAAAAAATGTGTGAAGGGATATTATATTCTAGGTTGAAAATCTTATTGCGTTGGCAGCACATGTCTATCACTTGCCTTTTTGCTAAGTAAAATTATATTTTCCTCAAGGGAATTGAAAGCTACGGATACATATGTACACAAATCATCCTTGGTGTATTTAATTTTTGATAAACTTTTGTTGAATTTCTGAGGCGGCCGGGAAGGGGGGGGGGGGGGCTCTTTGCGTATATTTTCATGATGTAAAACAGTATTTACATAATACAAGATCACTGCCTTGGTTAGTGTAACGATACTCAACTCAAAAGACCATATATATATATATATATATATATATATATATATATATTTTCTCTCTTATGTTTCTCAAATCTAAAAGACCATATATCTAATACCCGTGTCATTGCTAGATGTCTGCTTTTGCTTTTGCTGTAGTCCAAAACAACCGAGGTCATGCTGTTCTCACAGCATTCTGCTAATGTGAACATCTTTGAAAGGAATCAAGCCAGTAATATAAATAATTAAATAAATAAATAAATAAATAAATAAATAAATAAATAAATAAATAAATAAATAAATAAATAAATTAATTAATAAATAAATTTAATAATTATATAAAGGCTTTTGAAAATAGTTGAAACTAAATTCTTGTGGCTATGGTAGAATACAAAGTTGTTATAAGGGCTGTTGGAATTTTGTTAATAAATGTTAAGCCCGGATATGAATGGCAATATGCCTACTCAGTCAAATAAACCCTTCCGACTATCTCACTCCGCAACACCTCGTCAAATGATTTGTTTCAACATTTTTGTAAACACACACACACACACAATATATATATATATATATATATATATATATATATATATATATATGTTTGTATCTGAAACGTGTTTATTTAGAAATCTGAGCTTAGGTTGCCTGGGTTTCGCATAGCGTAAGCTTTTGTTCACAGCAAAAAGTAGCTGACCATTTCCCGGGATGTCTATATGTGATACAAAGGTTCAGTGCTTGACTCACCTACTGTGATATGATCAAAGCCCAGCACTGTCATATAGAGGCATGCTAGTCCAAGACCAGCAAATAAAATCGTTTCATTTGCATATATCTTCCATCCCTTAATAAGTGTAATAAATGCCCCCAAAATAAGATGGCAGCGTCCCTTTGGTGCTTTTGTTTGCTTTCCTGGTGGTTTCTTTTCGTCGTCAATAATACTTTTGGTGGCACATTTGTCATCGATGACTTTGCTTTCCTTATCTTTTGAAAAACCATCAGATTCTTTGGTGTGAGTGCCGTCACCGACTGAATTGTTCTTAGACTTTTCATCGGCCGTGGCAGCTTGTTTCGTTGTGTCGTTTCTTTCTCCTTCACGTGGTTTACCTGCAATTGTAGCATTAGATTCACATTGCGCAATTCATAAATATATTCGCAACATACGTTTATGTGAGACAGTGAAAACTTGAACTGCTCACGCCCAGATAAAATGATAAATTTAGAATCATCAGGCACATATCCGTGATCCCCACATAGAGGAAGCTTATCTGAGGATCAGCTTTTCTTTTTGAATTCAAATTGGGCTATTATCAGTGACCCAGACGTCCTGTTGTGTAACTATGTGCCTATGTTATATCTCGTATCATCAGCTCTCCATCATGCTGTATCGCCACCAATCGGCTCCATTTTAAGTTTCCCTATAACATTCTTAAATTGATATAAAGATACATTTAATGGATGATGACGTCGAGGATACCTCGATATAAGGAAGGCTTGGTCTGGAGAGTATAGAGAGTGAGAAAAGAGACTAGACTTGCGGGACGTTGCCTGAACAGTACGTCATCAACGACGTCGAACATATGGAGACAACTCTTCATATGTACTATTGTATCAACTCGAATTGTACGAGAGAAACCAATAACACTTTGAAAAAAGATTAAAGTTCTCATCATTATTTTACAATAAGATGACACAACGTAATCATTGACAAACAGTGGATACGAACTTTAAAACACACCTGCGGTATTTTTTAAGGCTAAACCAGGCACAGATCTATAAACTTTCCAAAGGATATAATATTCCACGATCATCGAAACTACGTTCCAGGTAGCGATCACAGCTGCTCCGATGAACATGGATGCGTAAGTCATTACCTGACCCGTCATAATGGGTGCCAGAATGTTCGTAATGAGGTAAATACGTCGTAGAGATGCGGACATACCTACAGTAGTGCAAAACATTGTATAATAAATATACATTCTTGGGTTTAGTAATACTTGTGTGTATTTGTGTTACTTGTGATACGTTTAGACAACAAGCGTACACTACAAACTTTTAACGACTTGTCAGTGACGCGTGAAAATTCTGACTTTACAATCCCGAGGAAAGCTGTTTAGACCGGCTTATACGGTTAAGCGTGCTAAATCAAAGTAAATAACAAACGTAGTATTAACAACATATCATTTATGACTCCAAACCATCCATCATGGTACCTATAGTCATGTTAAAGTTTTCTTCACTGTTAATACCCGGTCTTAAGAAGCCGAGCATTTTAATGACAAATCAGCAAATGTCAGGGTTGTAATACCTGTACGACATGATATTTACAGTAGCCGACAGAAAAGTCAGCTATGTATGGCTTTTTGGACAAAATGTATATTTTGTGGTCAATTGGAGGAAAATGTGTTCATACTGTAGGGCAAAATGAGTATATTGCAGAATAACGTGCATATTGTATATGGTCTTACTCACATTGAAAACAGTTTGCCAAGATAATTACATTACTCACAGTACTTTCAGTAAAATTTCTTCACTTTGGCATATTATTGTGAGCATACAGTTTGTCGGTAGCAGACAGAGAAGGTTCGGTATATTCATACTCGTATCACTTTCAAGAAATGAAAATTTACATCATTCTTCATGCAGGATATTTGATATTCTTATCAGTATCATATGGTCAAGAAATCGGACAGCTCATATATGTTAAAAGAACTTTATATTTGACCAACCTTGCTCGTAAATAAGAGTGGGTGACATCAAACAGTACTTTGAATGGTGCTAAATGGAGTTATGATTGTTTTGTTTTATAATATCAAGTACCCTACGTCAGATATAGTGTTCAAGATAATATGTACCGAAGTAACGAATATCCCGCTCAAACCGCCCCAAAAAGCCCGGATGTAAATTGTCGTCTGCCTTAACGTGTTCCCTTAAATTTCTCCTTAATAGACGAAATTGCCGAGATTAGTATGCAAAAACCGTTCATGTTGGCATGCCCTATAACAATGTGCCCAACAGACGCCAAGGAAAGCCATCGGCTTAGTTGTATTCTGGCCAGGAATGGGTTAAACTGCTACAGGTATGCAGCGATGGTGTTTTGCGTTGCAGAATGGGCACTTTAATCATCAATTTTAAAATGTATTTTGCAATTACATTCCACAACCCAGCGATGAGCATCGTACTTGTCAATGACTTCTCGTCATCACAAATGACAACAATCCAGTCCCTTTCAATGGAGATGGTTCTTCCAAGCATCGCGACAAATGCCACATCAGCAAAGGCGATGATGAAGATGTGGCAGAAGGTTTCCAGCCAGCCATCCCATATGCTCTGTATTTGTGTGCGGTAATACAGCAGAAGACAAACGACCACGGCACACAAAGTTACGCATGTGTTCTGGATGATCAGAACTGTGCCAGCAACTAAAAAAGAATACAAATCACAACGGGGTTTTGTATTGGCAATCACTTGTTTATGGAGAGAATTTCACTGAACAAGCGTTCATATCTACTGTATTTAGTGAAAAGTACCGAAAATATATGCTTATGAGAACACGAATGCACGCATACATAATTAATAGTTTTGAACTCTGATCTGTTCCAGCTGTAAGTTGTAAAGTACTAAAAAAGAAGACAAATATAAACCAGGATTTACCAACTCGAAACCCAACGTGTGTTGAACGAACAGGCTATGTAGTGGAGAGGCGCCATGCCACAGTGCACACGCCAATGACCTGCTGCATGCAACATGTGTCTAGGCATTGCCAACTGCGTCTGGGCTTCTTCTTTTGGGTTGCCTCCATTCAAGGATAAAAAAAAACCTGTGTGCGAGCACTACAGAATCTTGTCTCTTGTAAGGTTGTGTACATCCTAAGGCATGCTCCCGTCAAGACTGCTTCAATATTTTTCTCGAGATAAAATTAGTTTTGGAACATAAAGAACTTAGTGGACACGCAAATTGCTCATGTAAACTAACACAAGAGGACTGACTGTCCTGTGCTCGGGTGACCTTGTATGCAGGGACTGAAGTGGTCCTGTGACCTTCGGAATAATATAAAGGTCACCTTTCCTTAAGACCATCATTACTCTTTGCAATATCAGTCTTCAATCACACAGTTCTGCTGTCATCATTTTTGAAAAAAAATGAAAGGATCCATACGAAAATAAGATGTAAGTCAGTATGTCACTTTGACCTTTCAAGGGCACTTACGGGCAAAATAACATCGCCAAAAGGCACCCCTTGGATACTTTGTCATCAGTGTTTAAATCAACCATGGACTTAAGATCTATCATTACCGAGATATAAGCCGATATGTCACTTTGACATTTCGATGTCCCTCAAGATGAACATTAACAACACCAAAAGAAACCCCCTCCCTTAGTTCCACTATTACCGATATATATCATGTCATAATTTCACCATTATTTTGCTCATCTAATCTAGGCCACTTGTTTTCAAATTACCTCTCACTTTTGCCTACAGGGGTATTTAGTGACTTGGAATGATTTAAATGTGATTCCCGTGTCTAACCAATGGGTTTAAAAAATATAGGCTCATTGGTCTAACCATGCAAAGAGGGAAGAGACTCGAGAGGAAGGAAGTCTTTGGGTTTCAAACAACTTTGTTTATA